>SKCR01017118.1:0-114552 GCA_019454045.1 Zanthoxylum bungeanum
GAAGAGTGGGTACTATGACTGATTTGACTATTCAAATAAGGTCTGCGAATCTAGTTTATTAGGTAAAGTACCTAAAATACTATTTACTTGGTAATAGTAAAAGGGCCACCGATCTGTTAGCCCTATTCATGGTGAAGTAAGTGGGACCCTATCTAGCTAGGCTAGATGTGAACATGTATTTCGTGACCTTAACGGATATGGCATCACGTTATGGTTATGTGTTTCTTTTGAAGAACACAAATCGGAAACTTTAAAGTTTCGACACGAAGTAAATAAACAGATCGGCTATAGTATTATTCCGCCACGGTAAGACCGTAATGGAAAATACTTAAGCAGTAAGTTTTATACGTACATGAAAGAGTACGGTATTCTTTCAAATGAGGACTCCTCCCGAGACACGTCAGTTAGACGATGTGTCCGAACTAAAAACCGAATTTTGTTGGACATGATAAGGTTTATCACGAGTCGCTCTGAGCTCATTTCCTTCAACGGATATGTATTAACAGTGCAAAACTTATTTAGAATAAGGTTCCATATAAATCTGTTTGACAGATGTCATATAGGATATGAACAGGGAAGAAACGAGGTTTCTCATTCCTGATAATTTGGGTATGCCAAGCATAACGTTTTGGATGATACCAAACTAAAAGACCCAAATTGGATAAGTGCCAATATAGGTTATCCTAAGGGAAACCTTAAGTATAGTACTTATAAATCCCACATGAGAACAATGTGATTGTTGCTCACCATGCGGTTTTTCCTGAGAGGAATACCGATATGCAGTGGTTAGTGGGAGGATAGTGATACTCGATGAAAATCGGAGTAATACTGTTCAAGGCACGAAGTCCTTAATGGAACACAAATAGTTCATTTAGGATGAATCTATACCATTAATCTTCAAATACACAAGAAACTAGTAATCGGATAGAGTCAGAAAACAACCTAGGGTATGGGTTTCTGATCTAACCTCATAAAGATGTCAATCTTATGAAGGTATATCCACCGACTACGTTTTGAGGAAGTGATACGAGGGTATCGACACGAAGTCCTTAAGTGCCATGAGTCCGAAATGGATTCCATGTATAACAACTATTTTGGATACTAGTTGTTGTACCACAAGGCATTGTGCCTATTGGTACATTAACGTCTTCAAGGAAGACATACATGGAAGGCAACATACCAACGTACAAAGCTGGGCTTTTGACAGAAAGGTATCGTTATCAACATTGTGTTAATAACGGTTCAACCTTTTACCTGTTGCCATGGTAAATCCATTTTGAAGATGCTTGTAGATAACTGTATATTTCATTTATTAAATGTGTCAGTTACAAATCAAAATCGCTTTCCTGAAAAGGAAACCTTTTGGAGGATGTTTACAACATCCTGACAATTTTGTATAACCAACAAACGAGGTTTGCGGGTTATTCGATCCATGTTGGATTGAAGCAAGCATAAGGTTCTTGAAACTGTCGTTTTGAAATAATCATAATGGTTTATGATTTAATTCAAAACGAAATGATTCTTGTGTATATAAGGAGGTTAGTGAGAGCGCACTGACAGTTAAATTCCCATATAGCAATTGATGAAAGCTTGGCTTTCAATAGAAATTCTCCGTAGAATTCTGGGGAGTAACAACCTTTATTCGAGGAATAAAGATCTACTGGGATAGATTTGGAGTTGTTAACACTCTCTGGGAAATTGTACATTTAAAATGTACTTGTATTGGTGTCTCATACGCTTCGAGCATATGGAGTCACGATCAGGTCAATCCAAGTGATAGTCACTGGATTGAAGTTAAGAACATCTGTTAGTATCTCAGAGAACTAAAGATGCTATCTTAAACTATGGAGAAGGAGAACTTGAAGTGACTGGGATCATTGCTGCAAGTTTCCAAACGATTAAATAATACGGTACTATTAAGTTTGAACACTGGGACAGTGAGCTGGAAATATTCCGAGCAAGATAACTGTTGCCGAATAAACAACAAATGCGGATTATTGCTGCAGCTGAGGCAGTAAAAGAATCCATTTGGATCGAAAATAAATCTAATTAGATTAGATATAGTTCTGTTAGCAGCTGAGCTAGGCGTCAACACAGGCTAAGGAATTGAAGGTCTCATCGACGATCCAGATATATACTTCTATATCATCTGATTCGTTCGGATCATACATCGTGGCGATGTGATGATCGTATAAATCGCGTCAGACGATTATCAAACAATCCGCTGACGAAAACCTTTCCTCAGCAATTTGAGCGAACCATACATAGTTCGGTGTGGGACACTTGAGTGACTCGCTACGTGCCAAGTGGGAGATTGTTGGACAAAATGACCCATAGCGTCACTATTTGCACAGATCATTGTGTTGTTGTAGCAAATTAACTATGTGACAAGGAAATTGCACTCTCATCATTTGTGATTAGATCACCATAGATATATAAATGAAGAGAGGTCCCTATGATTAATTCCTGGATTGAGAATGATATGAGACAGTATCAATCCCCGAAGGTTTAATCATTAAATATCCCTAGCCGGAGTATTATCGAGACTGGACATCGATAATGCAGAATAGGCTAGTATTGCACTTGTGTGCGTTGTGAGGGCACAACGTCATAGTTCTCATATATATAAGTATCAGATACTTATGCAAGTGCGATAGGAGGTCGTGTTTCACCGATAGTACGGGAAACAGCTTCGCTCTGGATAGACCCCTCGGAATCCCATTGGTATTATGACTATGTGTCTATGGGAGGCCGAAATAAAGGTAGGTGTGTATAGTCTTAACCTGAGACTTACATCGCTAATACTTACGATAATCGATAGACTTTGGTCTTGGTGGTACAGGGCTTTAATCGGTTCTGCGTACACCACTTCTGGGTTTATCAGAGAGTCGTAGTGTATTGGGTGTGATGTCAAGACGGAAGTATCACTTCAGTCATAGTGGAGATGATGTCACGCAGGATACGGTACTAGTGCTCTTGAGTGATGCGCATCCAATCGGGATATTGTGACCAGGTCATGAATATCCGATTATAGAGACTATGTTACCAGACATCCGATATGTGTTTTGGACGGGGCAGACACTTATCCAGCCCCAGCCCTAGCACGTGACTATCCGATACTGGGCCGATATGCACAATACAATGGTATACTACGCTTGATACAGATCTTAATATTCTTAAATGAATATGACCGGAGAATTTTGTAGACATCGTGCTTTGCTAGGAGTCGACCTTGTCTCGTAAATCGGTAGAACGTAGTACTTGGTACGTACGTGATTCAGATACACCGACGACCATATTTACTGCCAACGTATCCGGGGATCTCATGGGTCGCTTCCCGATAATCCACCGATGACGCATAACTCGCACTCTTAAATAATCTGGGATTATATAGAAGAAAGAGAAAATTAATCTAGGATTAATTACGGAGATATTTTATCTAGGATAAAATATCGTCTAGAGAGAGATAAAGATTAATTTGGAATTAATCGGTAAATTAATATATTCGATATATTAAATGAAATTAGATTTCGACACAGAATTAAAATTAGATTTTAATTCGGGCGAACGAATTAATTTAGAATTAATTCGTTAGTGACGTGAATAGTGAAATCGCTAGGCGTAATCATTTAATTACGACGCGACGGAAAAATCGTTAATTTGGAATTAACGAACCCGAGTCCGAATGTGATTGCGAGCGCATTCGTATTTCGAATTCGAGTGCGGCAACGCAAGTCGCATCAAGCGTCAAATCATTAGTCGCATCAAGCGTCAAATCACTTGTCACTTTGAGTGATGTGATATGACAAGTTGTCACTTTAATAAAGTGATGTTGATGTGAATAGTGATAGACAAGATGTGTGTATTGATGGCTTTTATTGTTTGACTTTTTAAAAAGCAAATTCAAGTGAAATTCATTTGAAATTCACTAAAGTGTATAAGTTACACTTAAAATGCAAATGCAAATCAACTTTTTACACACTTTCATCTCTCCATTTCTCTCTCAATAGCTCACCCCCAAAACTGCATAAGTGGACTGGTTTTGAACCAGAAATGGCGTGAACAAGGGAAGCCAAGAGTTGGGTTTTCATGGTGAAAATCCAAGTGCTAGCACACTTACGAGACTTGCGAAGGTGGTAGGGAGGTTCACCCATGAGGCGGGACCCATTCGACGAAGTTTGGAGCTTCGAAATGAGATCCGAAACTGCCCAAACCAGTGAAGTGAACTGCTGCAGTGGCGCCACCAAAACAGTGAGCTTTGTGGCTTCAATCGTCTTCAAATCGACTCAACCGACCGATGTAAGTATTCCGCTATCTTCGTTGGTGTATTCACTCACATTCTTTTCATGTCTTGTTTGATCTTGGGACCTAGATAATAACCAACAACGAAGTCATATGAACAGCCTTTGAAGGAATCTTATTCAAGAGATGAGCAGCAGTTAAAACAACGTTGCCCTATAAATAATAGGGCAAATATGTAAAACTCAACATCGATCGGACCATATCTAATAAAGTCCAATTTCTCCTTTCGGACACTCCATTGTGTTGTGGAGTACCCGAAGGAGTATATTGAGCGACAATCCCATTCTCTTTTAAATAATCAATGAAATCACCACTCATTTATTCACCGCCTCGATCAGATCGAAGATATTTAATATATTTACTAGTCTGATTTTCCACTTCATTTCAGAATTCTTTGAACTTTTCAAAAGTTTCCGATTTTTGTTTCATCAAATAAACATAACCGTACCGTGACAGATCATCGGTAAAAGTAACGAAGTATGAAAAACCACTGTGAGCAGTGTGACTCATGGGACCATATACATCAGAATGTATTAGTTCCAATAAGTCAGTAGCTCGGTGTCCTACACCCGAAAATGGGGCTTTGGTCATTTTACCGCGAATGCAAGATTCACAAGTTGGATAAGGTTAAATGGTAAGATCTTGTATCAAACCATTCCTAACCAACTGGGTTAGGCGTTTCACGCCTCATATGCCACAGTTCAATATTATTTATATCATATACTTTACATTTATTAATTCCAGCATTAAAGATATATTGTGAGGTATGCAAAATGTAATGACCATGCTCATTTGGATAAACTAGGATCTGAACATTATATCTATCATATAAATATAATGAACGATTCTTAATATTTACATTATATCCTTCAGTATCTAATACAAAAAGTGACACAATGTTTGCAACACATCCCAGTACAAAAAAAAAGTAGCCATGCAACAAAAGGCTCCCACTGGGTAGAGTTATCTTGCATAAGCCCACAACAACTGAATACAGAGAGTCGCAACTCCTGAAATGCAACTGCATCTCCCCATATTTTAGCTGTCTACTTTCCATAAACGAATTGCAAATGTGAATTGGACAAGCAGAATCCAAAATCCAACTGGATGACATAGCTTCACAAGCTAATGAGATATCAATAATGGGAAAAATAAAAGTACCTGAAGTAAATGCTCTTTCCTTCTTGCTCTGGGCAAGGTAATCAGGACAGTTCCTCTTCCAATGGCCGATCTAGCTGCAGTGGTGGCATTTATCTTCAGCAGCTCTCTTTGGTTTAGTTATCTTACCTTGTGGTGGAAGATTCGAGCCCTTTTTTTTCCTTACCTTTCTTCTTTTTCCCTTTCTGTTTAGATTGGGAGGAAGCAGGAAGAGCAGTGGGTTTAGGAGGGCGAGTCGGTACTCTCTTCCTTAAATCTTCCTTCGTAGTTTACAACATCTTATGCAGCTCTTGGTAAGAACAGCTAATCCCATTCATATTGAAATACATTACAAACTGGCGATATGATGCTGGGAGAGATCCAAGTATCACTTCGTCCTAAAGTGTCATTCAGAGGGAAATTATAGCGCCTCAACTGTTCGATCAGATCAATCAGATGAAGTACATGAGGGCTCACAGCCTGTCCCTCTTCAAGTTTTACATGGAATAGTTCCATTACAATTTTATGAACCGAGACCTGTTCTTGGTTCATAAAGGATTCTCGCAGTCGCATCATCATAGTATATGCTTCAGGCAATCCAAAATATTGCATTTTAAGCTCTGATGCCAAGAAACTGAGAATATATGATTTGACCCTCCTATCATCATCTCTCCACTTTTGGAGAGTCTCATGTTCCTCTTGTGTTGCATAATCTGCTATGGAAAGTGGCAACGGACCTTCTAACACATATTCTATTTGCTCCGAACCAAGAATAATTCTTAGATCTAAGTCCCAATCTACAAAGTTTTCGGTGACTTTAAGCTTGTTCGTATCAAGTATACGAGCAAAAAGATTAGAAGCAGGTGCCGCCATCACAAATATATCATATAGATAGCGAAAAACAGTTAGCAGACAAAACAGTTTCATATAATATAAAATAAACAAAGCATAAATAGATCATAGATTTTCAATCTAAAAATACCCCTCCCACTATTACATACAATACTGTAATCCCCAAACAGAATGCAAATAAACAATTAATTAAATTAAATATAATAGTGAAAAGTGGATCCCATGAATATATTTCAGCTCACAGCTTTGGCACAATCTTGCCTACATATATTCATTAGGTAGACAACTCATTGTCAATAACTCACTAGTGACTCCTAAGCTCCGGTCCTAGTCGTTTCTCATTGTGACAGGTTTGGCATGTTCACAAGGTGGCGTACCAAGGTTAAACTTGTCAATGATAACCTAAAAATACTTGTGTAGTCATGACAGCTTTGGCACGTTCAGGATTTCCGCTTTCGCTTGAATTTTACAAGTATCACATATACATCCGGTATCGATAAATTTCTATCAACTACACCCTCACTGCTTTGGCACTATCTCGGATGTAGCCATAGAGCAGATATCCATAAACCGTATTAACAAGACGGACCAAGAAATATGCATCCAATACATATTACTTTAAAACCTTATTAATTAGGGATTTTCCGTAAAAATGTTACATATTTAATTTAATCAAATTAAATAAATACAAGCATGCATAAAGTAAGGACAAAATTAATCATTGAATTTAAAGGCATATTCATATCATTTGTTCAGGTTCAGACCTGCTCTGATACCATTTTTGTTGGGGTGTTAGGCAATCAGTACAGGTAACGCAGCGAAATGCCGGAAAATCAAAATTTTCCGATTTCAATAATTTTTCTTGGGTAATTAAAATAAACTAATTTATTTTAATTACTCAATACTTAAAAACTGAAATTTTTACCCAAAAGTCAGATTTTTCATTAATTGTCGTTTAGCCCGTAAACTTTGTATTTTAATCATTTTAGTCATAAATTGTCAAATATAATTTTAATTGATTCCAAAAAATCAATTCCAAAATGATTTATACATATCTTATACATGAAAATATAATTTGAAACTCAAGAAAACAGATTTTCCTCATATTACCGAGAGGCCCCAAACTTTCAAGAATTTACAATTTGGTCATTTTAGTTCAAAACATGTCAAGATCAAATCCAAAAATTCCAAAATTTAATATACATCATATATACATCATTAATTAACACATATATGAAAAGACCTAAATTTGGAGTGGGTTATGAACCCTAATTTTAAAATTTCCAGAAATTGACAAATTAAAACCAAATTAATTAAATTCAACACTTTAATTCAATTCCCACCACACCAAACACGTCTCACCATCATGAAACAACTCAAGAACAATTTTAGGTCATTTATGAGAGGCTAAGTAACTCTAGAATGGCAACTTACCATCAAATGGCAAAAAGAATACAAATAAACCAATTTCATGCATTTTTTACACATATACATACTTCCATCTTTATTCCAAGTTCCCAACCATCAAAATACATACACAAAGGAGTAGAGAAAAAACTAAGCTACACATATTGAAGCCTAGGATCATTGAAATATTTTTCATGAAGAAGAAAGTAAGAAAAAACTTACTAATTTTTACAAAAATCCAAGCTTTCTTTTTATTTCTTTCTTCTTTCTCTCAACTCTCTTTTTGTATTTGATTTTAGGGATCTTAGATAATGAAACAAAAAGAAAAACAAGGCTTATATATATTTTCCAAAATGACCGAAAAATGGGGAAATAATAATAGCCAAGTATTTATTTTGTTTCAATAAATAAAATGGAAAATGATTTAATAAAAATTGTGATACTTATCTATTAAACCATTTAATAGAAGTCACAACTTGTACCAATTAAATCAAACCATTTATACCAATAAAAATTGGCAACTTAATCCAATTAAAATTAGCCATTTGCTTACTTAAATTAAAGTAACAAGATATTTATTATTTAATTCATTTAATTATTTAAAATTTAAATAATCAAATAATTAAATACAAATACCTTAAATATATGTATTATATTTACATTAAATAAACAAAATACATATATTAATAATAAATGTCAAATATCACAATTTGACATTTAACAAATGGCCGAAAGATTCCAAACGCATGTATTTTTGTTTAACCGTTAAACAACTTATAAATAATCAGTATTATTTATAAAAGTTGCCATAATGCTCTACGAGTATATTTCATTACTGAGACTCTCTAGGTTCTGGCACATCCATCACGAAATCCAATTTCATGTCCATAATCTACCCACCCGTAAATTATGATGAACACGGATAAAATCTCTGAACCATACAAGTCGAGGTCACTGCATACGTATAATCTTTTCGTCACAAGTATCCGGATTATCCTAGAGATATAGATATAAACATCAAATCTCTATAGGTATAATCACGTCGATGATTCTATAAGTAATCTCTTAATAACACTTAGAACTCACTTCTAAACTGTACACGGGCCCATGGATTTAACAGATTGCTAATTGTATTATAGATACCTATGCTCTGTACACAGAATTGACGAATCCTATCTTGATACACACATGATATCCTGATGATCAGTCCACACGCAATGAACAAGCGGAGGTATGATCTAAATAGATCGGTGATGTGATTGCCATCAAAGTGTGAGGGATACCTCATACATCCACAGTGGTACCTCAAGTCGGAGGATCACTATGCTCACTCAACCCGAGAAGATTCTTATTGACGTTGGTGTACCATCTATTAAGAATCTTTGGTGAGTCGTTCAATGTTTATCCGATATAAACACCTACGTGTCTATACGAGTCTCCCGAGACTCATGATTCATTGAGAAACCATTGGGATCCAATTCCAATATACGACATTTACCGGTGTCAGTGGGTTTACTTACTGACCAAGTAATTGTAAACCTTGACCAGGAATTGAAGAATATTACTGTAATGATACTGCTCATTGTCAGTTGCGACACTTTTGCAACTGTATCATAACCAATCACTCTTTGGTCATTTACGTCTTTACCATATAATAAAATAATTCATATTATAGAAACTGTTTATTTTATTCATTAATAAAAAAATTACAAGAAAATTAATAGGGAAATACATAAGGAATTGGCGCTCAAAGGACCAACCTTAACACATGCAACTGTCTTGTCCAAGACAGCATCAACTCCCTAGGGACATCACCCACCGCCCAATGTCTCAACAACACTCCCTTTGAACAGCACCAACTTCCCACTGTGTTAGCAATACTTCCTTAAGACAGCACCAACTGCCCACACACAGAGCCCACCCACGCCATGCGCTTCTCACGAGTGCTAGGCTATCGCCAAGCCCCTCGTTCCTCATTTCTTCGAGCAACCAGTTTAAGGGGATAACAAACCACCCCCACCTAAACTAAGCGACGCCCTCGTCGCAACTGAATCAAGATATGCCTGGACTACCCTCTCAAATTGTCACAAAGTAGTATTCTGTTCCCAAGTTGCGTCTGCCTCAACGCAACCTTTCCTCTGAACTAATAAATCTATCTGCCGATTCTTCTTACTCTGCCTCATCACTATGTGATCCAATATCTTCTCAATTTGCTTGTCAAACTGTTTCCGGATTGTTGGCGGAGCTCGACTTTTCTGAACCCGAATCTCATCCTTGTCTTCATGGAACGACTTCAAGAAACTCACATGGAATGTAGGATGCACCTTGATCATATCCGGCAGCTTCAAACGATAAGCTACTTGGCCAACCCGTTTCACTACTTCAAATGGACCATCATATTTGGCACCAACCCACGGTGCACTGTCTTGCTGCTGATTTTCTTCCAAATATGATGAGTCAATTTCAATAACACTCGGTCACCCATCTAAAATTCCAGCGGCCTCATCTTCTTGTCAGCATACTTCCTCATTCGACGCACTGCCTTCTCAAGTCTATCTTTGCCTCTTCTAGCAACTCATGCTTCTTTCGCGCAAATTTATACGTGGCAGGACAGTTGCCCCCAGTGCACTGTTTGATCACCTCATGCGGGGTCAGCGGCTGTTGCCCCAACACTACTCAAAAGGACTCATCCTCTTTGATGAGCTCTTGTGCAAGTTGTATGAGAACTGAGCCACATCCAACAGCTCCACCCAATTCTTCTGACTCGCGGTCACATAATGCCTCAAATATTCTTCCAACAACCCATTCACCCTCTTTGTATGACCATCTGTCTGAGGATGATTTGCCGTAGAAAATTTCAAGTCTGACCCCATCAAGCCAATAACTCAGTTTAGAATCGACCTGTGAACCGTGTATCTCAAAAACTCACTATGTATTGCGACAACCCAACGTGTTTCACCAAATCTTTGAAAACCATGCGTGCAGTTTCCTCCGCAGAGCATACTTAGAAAATCGATCCATTATAACCAGCATTGAACCATATCCTTGCACTTTTGAGAATCCCCCAATGAAGTCCATAAAAACGCTCTTCCATGGTTGTTTCGGAATAAGCAAAGGTTGTAGCATCACTGCCTCATTCTTCCGCTCCATTTTATCCAGTTGACACACTAGGCACGATCTCACATAAGCCTCAATGTCATGATCCATCCTTGGCCAATACCAACTCCGAGCCAACAAAGCCAATGTTCTCTCAACACCTGGATGTCCCGTCCACTGAGCATCGTGTGTCTCATTCAGTAACTCCCTCCTAAGTTTCCCGTAACTCGGGACAAAAGGCCTTCCTCCCTTTGCATAGAGCATACCAGCATATACTCAATACTTTCAGACCTGACAATCAGCTACTTTCCCCACTAGACGTTGATAAACCTGATCCAATGGTGATACCTCCCTGATTCGGTCTAGAAAATCACTCTCCAAAATCGAGATTGCCGCTACTGCCTCAACCATAGCCTTGCGACTAAGAGCATCTGCAACTAGTTTATGCCTCCCAAGTCGGTGCTCCCACTCAAAATCAAATTCAGAATGCATCTCTTGCCACATCGCTTGCTTAGGACTCAACTTCTTCTGTGTCTTGAAGAAGGTGTTGGCAACACTGTCCGTCACTACCATGAAGTGCGAACCTAGTAATTAATGTCGCCAAGGGTTTAAGCAGTAAACAATTGATGTCATCTCTCTTTATGTGTTGAATACCGCTGCTCGGCATCATTCAATTTTCTACTTTCAAAGGCAACCAGATGTGAATTCTGGACCAATATACCCTCAACGACCCGATCAGAAGCATTAGTGTGCACCTCAAATGGTAACTCGAAGTCCGGAAATCGGAAAACAGGCTCCTCTGCTACCACCCCCTTCAAATCCTCAAATGCCTCCTGGCATTACACACTCCACACAACCAATTTTGTTCCTTTTTTCAGCAAATCAGTCAAGGGAGCCACCCGTTTTGAATATCCCTTGATGAACTTACGGTAATAGTTAGCCATCCCAAAAATGACCGCAACTCAGCAACTTTAGAAGGACTGGGCCAATCCCGAATGGCCTGGACATTTCTTTTGTCCATGCGAACTTGCCATTGACTCACCCAATGACCAAGAAACATCACTTCCTGTTGGGTGAATTCATATTTCTCCATTTTAACATACAGTGCATGTTGCCTCAATTTCTCCAAACCAATCTCAAATGATGAAAATGATCGGCAATGGTTTCACTATATATTACTATGTCATCCAAATATACAACCACAACACAGTCCATAAACTCAAATAACACATCATTCATTAAATTACAGAATGTAGCCGGTGCATTAGTAATTCCGAAAGGCATTACTAAAAACTCATATGATATGTATCTTGTCCCGCAAGTAGTCATCCCCTCATCCCCATCGGCAATCCAAACTTGCCAATATCCAGACCGCAAATCCAGCTTCGTGAAGTATAATACCTTGGACAAACGATCAAATAAATCTGCCACCAACGGAATCATAGACTTGGTCCTGATCGTTACCTTGTTCAAAGCCCGATAATCCACAGACATCCGCAAGGATCCATCTTGCTTCTTCTGGAATAAAATAGGCACACCATATTGAGCTTTAAAGGGCTGGATCATTCCGACATCAAGCAACTCTCCCAATTACTTGCGTAATTCAACTAGTTCCGGAGGACTCATCTGGTAAGGTACTTGGGTAGGCGTCCAAGTACCAGGGACCAACTCTATCTTGTGGTCAGTGGGTCTTCGAGGTGGAATGGACTTTGGCAACTCCGGAGGCATTACATACTGGAGTTTTATACAGGGTTAGCGCAGCGGAACACGGAAAATAAAATTTTCCGATTTCAAAATTTTTTCTTATATCAATTAAATAAACTTATTTATTTAATTAACCAATACTTAAAATCTGAAATTTTAACCCAAGAAATCAAATTTCTATTAATTGCTGATTTACCCCAAAGTTTTACAATTTGGTCATTAAATAGTCAAATACATATTTAATTGATTCCAAATCAATCCAAAAATGATTTATATATGTTTAATAGATGAAAATACAATTTGCAACACAAATCCCTAATTTTCTTGAAATTTCCGAGAGCACCCAATAATTTCCAGGATTTGCAATTTGGTCATTTTTGGTTCAAAACACATCAAGATCAAATCCAATCAATCTCAAATTTAATATACATCAAATTACATCACATATATGAAAAGACCTAAAATTGGATTAGGTTTAGAAACCTAATTTCACAAATTACTCCAATTGCACAATTTACATTAAATTGATAAAATTCAACACTTTAATCAATCCAATAATTCACCAAACAAGTCACGCCACTTGAAATAACTTAAGAACAATTCTAGGTTATAATTCAGTGGAATTAAAACTCTAGAATGGAAACTTTAATCACCAATTAATTATATAAGCTTAATTACTCCTAATTAGCTTATTAATTAATCATACATGCTAAACACCTTCAAACAAGTTTCGAACACAATAATTCACATAATTAAACATTGGAGAAAATTCTAAGCTACACAAGTTGAAGAATGGAATCATAGAAACAATTTCTTAGATGAAGAAAATTGGAAATAACTTACAAAACTCCAAGTTTCTAAGTTTTTCTCCTTTGGTTATTCACTTTTTCTCTCAATTTTAACTTTGTGAATATTTGAAAACCTTGTGTTAATGTTTAAAAAAAATGAAACAAAATTTTTTTATGTTGTTTTTGTGTGTTACCGTGAGTCACCCAACAAAAAAATAACAATATAATGTTTTTTCTCAATTTTTTCATTTTGGTTGGAACATATTTCACTTAGTTAAAAGATAACACTTATCTAATATAAAGTAAAGTAATAAGTGTTTCCAATGAAATCATGCCATTTCCTAAAACAAAAATCATGTAAAAGATATTTATAATTTAATCAATTTAATTACTTAACATTTAAATAATTAAATAATTAAATACAAATATCTTAATATATTTATTATATTTGTTAGGGATATGCCCTATACCCAACTTGTGGATGGGCTATATATACATGTATTTGTCATATTTTCATTAATTAATAAAATTTCAATCTTTATTATAGGTGTCTTATATAACTTATATGAATCATCAACACTGGCTTCCACGCCTTATGAGAATCATTACTCTTAAATGTTCATAATCATAGTTTTGTGAATAATCTGGGCGTTCACAAAGCGGAGAGACTAGCATGATGATATGATTGCCCTTAAGTGGGGTAGCCGATCTCATAGGCTACTAGCGGAGATCCGTCCGCTTGGTGTATCACATGGATGCATGAGTTGCTCATGTCCATCGAACTGACCACCGAAAGTTTTCATATGGAGTGTTTATCCCATGTGTCTGTAAGAACTTTCATGTATCGATTATATGACTAGTCCTTATACTTGAGGTCTTTACAATCTTATGTGTGGATCAAATAACTTTGACATTCTCCTTCCCCGTTTCAAAAGATCCGGTCATAAGAGTATGATTGGGTCATTTGTTGAAACACATTAAGTTTGTAAAGATACAACAGAGAATCGCCACTCTCTCGGATAATATTTTCTTATAAGAGTAGTATTCCAGTTCGCGGGTTGATATGTGTGATCAGTGTTTGAGACTGTGGCCACAACGGAAGAATCATGTGAGATTCTTGGGTTAGCACGATTCATGACACTATCAACATCCTACCTTTGACCATATGGGTAGACACTTTCCGTACCCTAGGTGAATAGGTGGGGATACAGTGAGACGAGGGACCGTATCATATGTAAATCGCATATAGAATGGGTATATATATCTTTCATTCTCATTTGGGGGCCTTGGCATGTTGCTAGATGTCAACCTTGGTCATTGAAATTGAACGACCATCTGATCAGAGGATAATTTATGTTCGATTAAATTATCACGATTCATTTCATGTCCAACTTGGGGGGAACCCAAAAGGTCACACACAACAAAGTCAAAATCAATGGTTAATAGTGCACAGTACAAATATAACAGCATATATGATTGCTATAGGAATTGTTCATAAATGGTTCAATGTGTTTAATTATTGAACAGATCATTTATGAGGTTTCATAGTGGCTTAGGGATTGGTGAATGACGATAGGGGCACTTTGGGAATTGGAATAAAAAAAATTACTATTCACATGAATAGTAATTTTTTTTAATTTGTTTTGAATTGCAATTCGGCCTAAACTCTTATTAGGGTTTTATAATCTCATTAAACCACTAAATTAAGATCCAATGGCTAAGATTAAATTAGCTTTTATCCCACATCAGATTCTTAATTAATTTTGTTGTCTTTGAAGCACTATATAAACCGAAAGAATTCTTCACAAATTTGCTACACCAAAACCTTTCATATCTTGGGTTTATATAAGTGAGCAACTCTAAAGTTTAAGAGTAAGCTACTGATTTTGAGGATCCTTAAGTCTAATTGACTAGAGGAACCTCGAGTTAAAAGTTTTGAGGTATTTGCCTAGGCTAGCACCAAGGGCAAAATACCCGTCCACTCAAGGCGTAGTCTTGCCGTTGAGTTTTAGCTTTGGTGTGTGCATCTTTGGAGGCCACACACTTGGGTGGCTCTTTGGAACATGGAAGAGCTTGCCGAGTTCAAGAAAAGCTTGTAGATTGGAGGGAGGACTGGATGAGTCTTCGGTTCAAGTAAGTCTTTTTCTTTCTTTATTTTATTAGAGTTCTTATGATAGTTAGCATGTTTAGGTTTATGTTCTTTGCATGTTTTATGAGTTTTATGCTTAGAATATATAGTAACATGCCTAGGCTTGTAGAATAATCAAAACAAATGGGTATTGGGCAAAGGGAAAGCGACATAATAATTTTTATTTTCCGCTACGCCCTCGCGGCCGCTTCCCAACAATATTTACATTAAATATTCAAATACATATATATATATATATAAATGATATATGTCAAATATCACAATTTGATATTTAATTAATGTGTATTTAATAATATCAAACATTAAATACACATACACATTAATTCGAAAATGACGATTGGGTCCCGATTGCATTTATTTTTCGTTTAACCGTTAAACGAGTTATAAATAATTAGTATTATTCATAAACGTTGCCCTAGTGCTCTACGAGTATATCTCATTAGTGGGACTCTCTAGGTTCAGGAATATCCGTCACGAAATCAAATTTTGTGTCCATAATTCACCCCCAATAAATTATGATGAACACGGATAAACTTTTTGAACCATACTGGTCGAGGTCACTGCATACGTATAATCCCTCTGTCACATATATCCGGATTATTCCAGAGATATAGATACAAATGTCAAATCTTTATAGATATAATCATGTCGGCGTTTCTATTAGCAATCCCTTAATAACACTTAGAACTGATTTCTACAGTGTACCACGGGCCTATGGATTTAACAGATTGCTATTTTTATATTTGAATACCTATGCTCTGTACACAGAGCTGACGGATCATTTCTTGATACATAGAGGATATCTTGAGCATCAGTCCACACCCAACGAACAAGAGGAGGTCTGATCTAAATAGATCGGTGACATGACTGTCATCTAAGTATAAAGGATAACTCATATATCCACAGTGGTATCTCAAGTCAAAGAATAATTATGCTCACTCAACCCGAGAAGATTCTTATTTACGTTGGTGTACCATCCATTAAGAATCTTCAGTGAGTCATTCAGTGTTTATCCGCTATAAACACATACACGTCTATACGAGTCTACAAGACTCATGGTTCATTGAGAAACCATCGGAATCTAAGATTCCAATATACGACATGTACCAGTCTCAACGGGTTTACTTTACTAACTAAATAGTGTAAGCCTTGATCAGGAACTGTCTAAGAATGACAACGTCATGATACAACTCAATGTCAGCTGCGACGCTTTTGCAACAGTATCATAACTAAGAATTCTAAGGTCTGTTACGTCTTTACCATGTTAAAGAAGATGTTATATAAAAGAAACTGTTTATTTTATTCATAATAAAATGTTACATTAGTATTTACAAGGAAATACATAATAAAATTGGCGCTCAGAGCACCAACCCTAACAAAATCTCCCACTTGCTCTAGTGCTAATATCGATTGTATCTAATACCCATCTACTCCACATGTTTATCAAATAACTTCAGAGGTATGGACTTGGTAAGTGGGTCTGCTACATTATCTTCACATGGTACCTTGCACACGAAAATGTCCCATCACGACACAATATCTCAAATGATGTGGTACTTTCGTTCCATATGTTTTGACTTCTGATGCGCCCTTGGTTCTTTTACTTGCGCAATGGCTCCAGTATTATCACAGTATAACAAAATTTGATTCTCGATACTTGGAACTACTCCCAATTCTGTGATAAAGTTCCTAACCTAAACAGCTTCCTTTGCAGCTTCAGAAGCTATAATATATTCCGCCTCTGTGGTGGAATCAGCTGTCGATCCATGTTTGAAACTTTTCCAACAAACTGCACCTGTGTTAAGGGTAAACACGAATCTTGATGTAGACTTTCTATCATCAGGATCCGATTGGAAATCGAAATTCGTATACCCATTAACTTGTAGTTCGTTCCTCCATAAATTATAAACTTATCCTTAGCACCTGTAAAATACTTGAGTTTATGTTTAATGGCCATCCAATGGTCATTTCCTAGATTGGACTGATATCTACTCGTCACACTAACTGCGAAGCTGATATCAGGCCTAGTACATAACAATGCATACATGATGCTGCCTAAACATGAAGCATAAGGTTGATTAGATATTGTAATCTTCTCATCTTCTGTTTGCGGACACATCTTCTTCAAAAGATGTAAGCCATGTCTTAACGGTATGTTTGTTGTCTTACAATTACCAAAATTATACCGTTCTAAGATCTTATCTATGTAAATTGATTGGGATAATTCAAAAAGCTTCCTTTCTCTATCTCTATAGAGTTTTATGCCTAAGACATAAGAAGTTTCACTCAGGTCCTTCATGGAGAATTTTTTATAGAGGAAAACTTTGACGCTTTGCATCATCCTGATATCATTCTCAATGATAAGGATGTCGTCAACATAGAAAATTAAAAATACCACCATACTCCTACTGGCTTTCTTATACCAACATGATTCTTCCAAATTCTTAAGAAAACCGGACAATTTGATTACTCGTCGAATCGAAGATTCCAACTTTGTGAAGCCTGTTTAAGTCCATAAATGGACATTTTCAGCTTGCATACCATGCCCGCATTCTCGTTGGATACAAAACCCTTCGGTTGTTCCATATAGATTTCATCATCAAGAAATCCATTTAGAAAATCCGTTTTGACATCCATTTGCCAAATCTCGTAATCATGGTAAGCGGCTATAGATAACAAAATCCTTATAGACTTTAGCATTGCAACTGGTGAAAATGTTTCATCGTAGTCGACACCAAGTCGGTGTGAGTAACCCTTAGCTACTAGTCGGGCCTTAAAGGTTTCAATCTTTTCAACGGCCCCACGCTTCCTCTTGTAAATCCATTTACAACCGATAGGAACAATTCCTTCGAGAAGCAGAACCAAGTTCCAAACTTGATTCTCATACATTGAGTCTATCTAGGATTTCATGGCATCTTGCCACTTTACAGAGTCGATGTCCAACATCGATTCTCTATAGGTAAAAGGGTCAATCTCATCAACTAATCGAACATCGAGACTTTTTTCTTGTATCAAATACAAGCATGGTCTAGATACCTTTTGTGACCTACGGAGTGTGTGTGTTGAAGGTTATTCATCTTCTTGAACTTCATGTTCCTCTGTTGGTTCATTGGTTCTAGGTTGTAGTTCATCAAGTTCAACCTGTCTATGATCACCACCTTCTGAAAAAAATTCTATTTCTAGAGATTTTACGTAGCGAGCTACGAACATATTTCGATTCTCGGTATCATAGAAAAAATATCCTTTCGTATTTGAAGGATATCAAACAAACCTAAAATTTTTCCATTGAGGCAAAAGCTTATTTTACTAAGCCATCCTGACGTATACAAGACACCCATAAATCTTAAAATAACTAAGATTCGGTTTCCTACCAGTCCATATCTCAACGGAGTCGTAGGAACAGCTTTAGAAGGAATCATGTTCAAAAGATGTGCGGCAGTTAAAAGAGCATAACCCATAATAATAGGGTAAATCTATATAACTCAACATCGATAGGACCATATCTAATAAAGTCCGATTTCTCCTCTCTAACACTTCATTATGTTGCGGAGTGCCCGGAAGAGTATATTGAGCGAGAATCTCATTCTCATTTAAATAATCAGTGAATTCTCCACTCATATATTCACCGAATCGATTAGATCGAAGGCATTTAATATATTAACCAGTCTGTTTTTCAACTTCATTTCAGAATTCTTTGAAATTTTTAAAGGTTTCCAATTTATATTTCATCAGATAAACATAACAGTACCGTGACAGGTCATCGGTAAAGGTGATGAAGTATGAAATACCATTGTGTGCAGTTTGACTCATGGGACCACATAAATCAGAATGTACAAGTTCCAATAAGTCAGTGGCTCGGTGTCCAACATCCGAAAATGAGGCTTTGGTCATTTTACCCCGAATACAAGATTCGCAAGTTGGATAAGGTTCAATGGTGAGATCATGTATCAAACCATTCTTAACCAACTGTGTTAGGTTTTTCACGCCTATATGACCCAACCACATGTGCCAGAGTTCAGTATTATTTATATCAGATTATTTACATTTATTAGTTCCAGTATTAAAGAAATCTTGTGAGGTACGCAATATGTAATGACCATGCTCATTTGGACAACAAATGATCTGAATATTATTACTATCATATAAGTACAAAGAACGATTCTTAAGATTTACATTATATCATTCAGTATCTAATACAAAAAAAGACATAATATTCGCCACACATCTTGGCATAAAATAATAGTTATTTAACAAAAGTCTCCCACTAGGTAAAGGAATCTCGCATATGCACTCAGCAACCGCATCCAGAGAGTCGCCACTCCCGAATCGCAACTGTATATCCCCAGATTTCAGCCGTCTACTTCCCGTCAACACCTGCAACGTATTGAAAATATGAATAGGACAAGAAGATTCTAAAATCCAATTAGATGTCATAGCTTCACAAGCCAATGAGATATCAATAATAGGAATTATAAAAGTACCAGATGTCGATGCTCTTTCCTTCCTTATCTGTGCAAGATAGTCTGGACAGTTTCTTTTCCAGTGACCGATTTTCTGACAGTGGTGGCACTTTTCTTCAAAAGCTATCTTGGGCTTCGCTATCTTAGCCTGCAGAGGAACATTGAAACCCTTCTTTTTCTTTCTTTTTGTCTTCTTCCCCTTCGACTTGGATTGGGAAGAAGCGGAAAACGAAGTGGGTTTCGGA
The DNA here is from genome assembly GCA_019454045.1 of Zanthoxylum bungeanum. NCBI lineage: Eukaryota > Viridiplantae > Streptophyta > Magnoliopsida > Sapindales > Rutaceae > Zanthoxylum > Zanthoxylum bungeanum. Next base: position 20,141 of record SKCR01017118.1, read on the forward strand.
AGGCGAGTCAGAACTCCCTTCCTCAAATCTTCCTCTGCTGTGAGAAGCATCTTATGCAACTCACGGTAAGAGCAGTGAATCCCATTTATGTTGAAGTACATGACGAACTAGAAATATGATGACGGGAGCGAACTGAGTATGACATTACGTCCCAGAGTTTCATTGAGAGGGAAATACATGCGCCTCAATTGCTCGATCAAATCGATCAAATGAATCACATACAGGCTCACAGTCTACCTCTCATCAAGTTTAGAATGGAACAGTTCCATTGAAACTCTATGAACCACGACCTATTCCTGGTTCATGAATGATTCACGAAGTTATGCCATCATGCTATATGCATCGTGCATCTCAAAGTAAGTTTTCTTAAGCTTAGAAGAAAGAGAACTCAGAATGAATGATTTAACCCTTAAATCATCATCCTTACATCTCTGGAAAGTCTCGAATTCTTCAGGAGATGCATATGGAGATATAGCAAGCGGTAATGGACCTTCCGAAATGTATCCCAGCTTTTTGAAATTGAGGACAATCCTCAAATCCATATCCCAATCTGCAAAGTTCTCAACGTTTTTTAGCTTATTCGTATCAAGCATACGAGTAAAAGGATTGGTCGGAGGTGCAGCCATCGCAAATCTATCAAATAGACAGCGAATCAATGGTTAGCAGATAAAACAATTTCATATTATATCATAAAGCATTAATTAGATCATGGATTTTTAATCTAAAAATGCCCATCCCACTAATTCATGCAAAACTGTAATCCCCAAACAGAATACAAAACATGCGATAATCAAATCATAACATAATAGTGAAAGATGGACCCCATGAATATATTTTAGCTCACAGCTTTGACACGTTCTCGCCTACGTATATTCATTAGGTAGACAACTTATTGTCAATCACTCAATAGTGACTCCTGGTTTTCGGTCATCATCGTTTCTCGTTGTGACAGCTTTGGCACATTCACAAGAAGGAGTACCAATGTTAAACTTGTCAATGATAAATTCAAGATACTTGCGAAACCCTGACAGCTTTGGCACGTTCAGGATTCTGCTTTCGCTTGAATTCACCTAATATCAAATATATCCAGTACAAATAAATTTCTTCCGGCCATATCCTCACAGCTTTGGCACGTTCTCAGATATAGTCGTCGAAACTTTATCGATAAATGGCACTGACAAGACGGACCAATTAATATGCATAAAAAACATATTAAATTAAAAACCATATTTTAAATATGGATTTTTCAGTAAAGATGCATTTACTTTATTTAATCAAATTAAATAAACACATGCACGCATAAAGTCAAGATTAAAGTAAACATTAAATTTTAAAGGAATAATCATATCGGGTGTCCAGAATCAGACTCGCTCTGATACCATTTTTGTTGGGGTTTTATACGGAATTACAGGGTTAGCGCAGCAGAACGAGGAAAACAGAATTTTCCGATTTCAAAAATTTTTATTCGATCAATTAATTTAACTTATTTATTTAATTAACCAATACTTAAAATCTGAAATTTTAACCCAATAAATCAAATTTCTATTAATTACTGATTTACCCCAAAGTTTTGCAATTTGATCATTTTGGTCCTTGAATAGTCAAATACATATTTAATTGATTCCAAATCAATCCCAAAATGATTTATACATATCTAATACGTGAAAATACAATTTGCAACACAAATCCCCAATTTACTTGAAATTGCCGAGAGCACCCAATAATTTACAGGATTTGTAATTTGGTCATTTTTTGGTTCAAAACACATCAAGATCAAATTCAATCAATCCCAAATTTAATATACATCAAATTACATCACATATATGAAAAGTCACAAAAATGGATTAGGTTTAGAACCCTAATTTCACAAATTACTCCAATTGCACAATTTACATTAAATTGATAAAATTCAACACTTTAATCAATCCAATAATTTACCAAACAAGTCTCACCACTTGAAATAACTTAAGAACAATTCTAGGTTATAATTGAGTGGAATTAAAATTCTAGAATGGCAACTTTAATCAATAATTAATTATATAAGCTTAATTACTCCTAATTAGCTTTTTAATTTATCATACATGATAAACACCTTCAAACATGTTTCCAACACAATAATTCAAATAATTAAACATTAGAGAAAATTCTAAGTTATACAAGTTGAAGCATGAAATCATAGAATTAATTTTTTAGATGAAGAAAATTGGAAATAACTTACAAAACTCCAAGTTTGTAAGCTTTTCTCCTTTGGTTATTCATTTTTTCTCTCAATTTTAACTTTGTGAATATTTGAAAACCTTGTGTTAATGTTTAAAAAAAATTTATATGTTGTTTTTGCGTGTTGCCGTGAGTCACCCAACAAAAAATAACAATATAAAGTTTTTTCTCAATTTGTTTCATTTTGATTGGAACATGTTTCACTTAGTTAAAAAATAACACTTATCTAATATAAAGTAAAGTAACAAGTGTTTCCCATGAAATCAGACCATTTCCTAAAGTAAAAAATCATGTAAAAGATATTTACAATTTAATCAATTTAATTACTTAACATTTAAATAATTAAATAATTAAATACAAATATCTTAATATATGTATTATATTTACATCAAAAATTCAAATAAATATATATAAATGATATATGTCAAATATCACAATTTATTGTTTAATTAATGTGTATTTAATAATATCAAATATTAAATACAAATACACATTAATTCGGAAATGACGATTAGGTTGTTGGACAATTATGACCCATAACATCACTATTTGTACAGAATATGGTGTTGTTGTACAAATTAACTATGTGACAAAGGAAATTGCTCTTTTATCATTTGTAATTGGATTACCGGGATATATAAATGATAAAAGTCCATATGATTAGTTCTGGATCAATAAGATATGAGACAGTATCAATCCATGAAGGTTTAATCATTAAAACATCCCTAGTCGTGGAATTATCGAGATTGGACATCGATAATGCGAAATAAACTAGTATTGCACTTGTGCGTGTTATGGGAGCATAACGGCATAGTTCTCATATATTTAAGTATTGGATACTTATGCAAGTGTAATAGGAGGTTATGTTTACCGATGGTACGGAAACAGATTCGCTCTGGATAAACCCATCAATATTCCATTGGTAGTATGAATATGTGTCTATGGAAGTCCGAATCAGGGTAGGTGTATTTGGTCTTAACTTGAGACTTGCATCGCTAATACTTGCGACAATCAATATACTTTGGTTTTGGTCGTCCAGGGCTTTAACATGTTCTGTGTACGCCTCTTCTAGGTATATTGAGAATCATAGTGTATTGGGTGTGATGTCAAGATGGAAATATCACTTCAGTCATATGGAGATGATAGTCACGTAGGATAAGGAACTGGTACTCTTATATGCTGCAGCTATCGGGATAATATGATTAGGTTATGTTTATCCGATTATAGTGACTAGTTACCAGAGATCCGATATGTGTTTCGTACGGGGCAGACACAATTCCAGCCACAGGCCTAGCACGTGACATCCGATATTGGATCGCAATACGCAATACTACGTATACTACGCCTGATATAAAGTACATATTCCTTTAAGAATATTTCTGGAGAATTGGTAGGCACGGTGCTTTGCTAGAAGCCAACCATGTCTTGTAAATCGGTAAAAACGTAGTACTAGGTACGTACGTATTCAGATAGTCCGACGACCGGATTTACTGCCAACGTATCCACGGATCTCATGGGTGGCTTCCCGAAGATTCACCGATGACGTATGACTCGGATATAATTAATCTAGGATTAATTATAAAAGAGAGAAAATTAATCTAGGATTAATTACAGAGATATTTTATCTGGGATAAAATACTATTTAAAGAGAGAGAACGACTAATTTGGAATTAATCGATAAAATAATATATTCGATATATTAAACGAAATTAGATTTCGACGCGGAATTAAAATTAGATTTTAATTCGGTCGAACGAGTTAATTTAGAATTAATTCGCTAGCAACGTGAATAGTAATTTTGCTAGGCATACTTATTTAATTAAGTTTGATTTAATTACGTCCCAACAGAAAATTCGTTAATTCGGAATTAGCTAACCCGAGCCCGGGAGTGTTTGCGGGCCCACTCGGACTTCGAATCAAGTGGGACCCATAAGTCACATCACGCGTCACATCATTAGTCATTTTTGTGATGTAAGTCACATCAACTTTGAGTGAAGTGATGCATGTCACTTTTGTGATTGATGGAAGTAGTTGAAGACTTTAAAGTCTTGTACCAAATTTTGAATTTGGTAATTGGTATTAATTTTTGAAAACAAATACACAACATTATCTTCATCTTCTCCCTCTCTCTCCCTCACGGCTTGGAAGTCTTTCTCTCCTTTTTCATTTTCTACAAATGCCGAGAGTTACACAAGGGAAATAGAAAGATTTGTGGAAAATTTTTCTATGATGCTAGCACATCCAAGGTGTCCTACAAAGGTGATAGGGAAACCCATTCATGAGCATGGAATCCATTCCCAAGCTTGGAGCTTGAAGACAACACATGGAGCACAAAGAAAGAGTCATCCATAGAGGAAGAAATTTTTTTGTGTTCATCGCATTGCAAAGCCGATCAAAGTGAGTATTTTCGCAACTTTACTTTGATGTATTCGCACTTTTCATAGCTTAATATGATCTTGGTTTGACCTAGAAAACCCGACAATGGTATCAGAGCCTTGATTAAGCATGAAATTGATTTAGGGTAAAATTGATTTGAGCATGATTTGATGAAATTGTTTGATTGAGTATGTTTGAATGATGATAACTTAGAGTTATGCATGATCAATTTGATGAAAATTGAATTGGATTATTTTTTTCCCCAATGTTTGGCTTGGCCGAATGTGACTAGATGCCCTAAAGTCATGGTAATTTTGTTTTTTGATCATTGGATGAATTGAAAGACTTGGGATAAATTGATTTACGATTTAATTGGATTAAAATCGAAATCGGATTTAAAATCCCTCTAATTGCCGTGAGCTATAAGCATGTAAATGAGATGATTTTTTGATTCAATAATGTTGGACATGTGTTGATGATGATTAGCATAATTAATTATGTAAATTGATATTTTGGAATTTTTAATTTGACTAATTAATTATGGCTAATTCAATTTAGTTAATTTAATTGTGATATTTGGAATATTGTGATTAAATTGGTTGGGCTAAATTTGGAATTGGGATAATAAAGTTGTATTTGGGCTTAATGGGCTTGGTTGGGCCAAGTTTGGTTTAGGTTAATTGGTTGGATCCAATTGGGCTCAAAACCATATCCATAAAGTCCAAATATAATATAATGGACCTTTAAAATTTTAATTGGGCCTAATGGGCCTAAATTGATTTTTGGCAAAGGGTGAATCCTTATTGGGCTTTGGTTGCCAAAGTCCATGCCTTATAAATTAATTGAAAGCCCATTGGACTTTAATTAAATTGACATTGGATGTTAATTGGGCTTTGAGACCCGTATAGATTAGATTTAGAATCTAAGTCGCAAAGGCTCATTAATAAAGTGTAATTATTTAATTTGGAATTAAATAAAGAATTAGTATTGAATACAAATTAAATTGGATTTAATGTTGTAGTTTGATATAATTCAAGAATTCGTACTTTGAGTACTTATTCTTAAAACGAGTTGGACTCGCGCAAATCAAATCGTTGTTTGAACATTGGATGGTCATTAATTTCAGATTAATTAATTGGATTAGATTGATTGATAACATGCTTTGTGTGAATACATGGATGTGATGTATGAATAATGTATATCAGATGGATATTAGATGGGTGAGGGCAATTTTGGAAATTGTTGTAATAAATTTAGAATTTATTAATTGGACCTGCGTGTCCAGCCTATTACCTCTTGACTCTTTGTAATTCTCTTCTCACCTATTCCCCTCAATGTAAATGAGGTTTCTTTAGAAGTGTTATGTTACTAGGTAGAATTAAGATTTGTGCTAGCGGGAGAGAGGAAAGGGAGAGATTTGTTCTAGGAACAAGTTGTTTTAAATATCCATCCGCATATCATTATTAATTTATTTATCACGCCTTATTATGCTTTTAGAATGCATGTTTAAGGGTGTATGATGAGACTTAATTAAAGATAATTAATTGGTTGCTAATTACGCGAAAAACCCTCAACATATATTAAGCGTTTTTCCTTCCATTGAATGATTCATTCTCAAGATCCAAGATTGGCACTGGTTTGTTGGCCAAAGTCAAGACCTTTGTCCATCGCGGATGTGTTTGAATCATGAAGGCTTTGTTCCATATCGCATATATTGTCCAACTTGTGATTTGTTGGCCAAAGTCAAGATGACTTCTTGTCCATCGACATCGATTACGAAGCTTTCCAAAGTTAATGGGTCCCGCTTAACTGGAATCATTAAGTTTGTTGTGTCGAAGCCAAGACTTAATTGATTCAGAGGAAAAATGTTAGGCAATATATTGGATATATTGGCATATATTAGATATATTTTTCGGACTTGGATGTCCACCTACTGGATCTAGGAGTTGGATGAGATCCAATTGATCTTAGAGATCTACCTAGTTAAATATCATACAATTTGTTGGCCAAAGTCAAGGTTGTGTGTTATTTAACGGGATCCTAGACCAATAGGAAACAAGGTTTCCCGAGTAATGAACAGAGTGTTAGAGGCTCGCCGAAAAATAATGGGAGGCAAGTATTAAATTTGCAATTTCGTTTAGATACTTGCCAATACGCGCTCATTTCATTTTTCGTCATTACATTAATATATTAGTTGGACTAATATTTAATCGTTGTTTTAATTAAACAGTTGGACTGTATTCAAACTACTTCAAATTATAGTTGATTATATAATTGGATTATAGTAATCAATATATTTGAATTTAACCAATTAAATTATTGTTGATTATATAGTTAGACTATAATAATCATTATATTAAATAGTACCTGAAATCGTTGATTGGATAGTTGGACTATAGCAATCAAGATAACTGAAAGATTAGTGTTTAAAACATAATCTTGGGTGAAAATGTCATTAAACAGCTTTAATTATTAGATTGGGAATAGAACATCATGATAGTCCTGGGAATTGAGAAGTTATTCATATTTGATAGAGTGATATCTCGGGCATAAGCCCGGAGTTGAGCAAATAGTAGAACATGATCTTTGGAAGATTCATGTGATGATAACTCTAGTGATCAATCATTTATGCTTATCGCAATGACATTTTAATTCCGTCGTCAGAATTAAAGATTAGATCATTGTACCATGATGATAAAATTAAAGATCTTCATAGATTTATTCTTAAATCTTAGAAGTACAAATTGCATAAGAAGCTCTTTCGCTCGTGTATGTCAGAGGGTACTGTTGGTTATTATCTAGGTCCCAAGATCAAACAAGACATGAAAACAATGTGTGAACACATCAAAGGAGGTAGCGGAATACTCACATCGATCGGTTGAGACGATTTGAAGACGAATGAAGCCAGCCACTTTGCTCACTGCCAAGGACGCCCACTGCTGGCAGTTCACTGCCCTCCATTTCAGAATTTTGAGCTGCGAAAATGAGCTCCAAGATTGCGTCAAACGAAACGATCCCGACTCATGGGTGAACCTCCCTACCACCTTCGCAAGTCTCGTAAGTGTGCTAGCACTTGAGTTTTTGCCACAAAAACACTCACTCTTGCCTCCCTCATGCTCACGGTTTTTAGTGTGAAACCAGTGAGTGTTTATTTTGCCCATTTGGGCGTGAGCCAAAGAGAGAGTTAGGAGAGAGAGATGTGTGTTGACTTGTCTATAAGTTGTAAAAGCTTTTGATTATATATTTTCCTAAAATAATAATCAATTTCCATTTAATTTTATCCAATAAATTGAAATGAATTTTGGAGCCAAAACCAAAAGGTTTTCCCTCCACTAGCTTTCACTATTCATGTCAACTCCATCACTATTCACATCAAGTCACTTTAATAAAGTGACATGTTGTCAAGTCACATCACTCAAAGTGACAAGTGATTTGACGCTTGATGCGACTTGCGTTGCCGCACTCGAATTCGAAATACGAATGCGCTCGCAATCACACTCGGGCTCGGGTTCGCTAATTCTCAATTAGCGAATTTTTCATTGCGTCGTAATTAAATGATTACGCCTAGTGAATTCACTATTCACGTCGCTAACGAATTAATTCTAAATTAATTCGTTCGCCCGAATTAAAATCTAATTTTAATTCCGCGTCGAAATCTAATTTCATTTAATATATCGAATATATTAATTTACCGATTAATTCCAAATTAATCATTATCTCTTTCTAGACGATATTTTATCCTAGATAAAATATCTCCGTAATTAATCCTAGATTAATTTTCTCTCTCTACTATATAATCCCAGATTATTTAAGAGTGCGAGTTATGCGTCATCGGTGGATTATCGGGAAGCGACCCATGAGATCCCCAGATATGTTGGCAGTAAATACGGTCGTCGGAGTATCCGAATCACGTACGTACCAAGTACTACGTTCTACCGATTTACGAGACAAGGTCGACTCCTAGCAAAGCACCAAGTCTTCCCAATCTCCGGACATATCCATATAGAATATACAAGGATCTATATCAAGCGTAGTATACCAATTGTATTGTGTATATCGGCCCAGTATCGGATAGTCACGTGCTAGGGCTGGGGCTGGATAAGTGTCTGCCCCGTCCGAAGCACATGTCGGATGTCTGGTAACATAGTCTCTATAATCGGATATTCATGACCTAGTCACAATATCCCGATTGGTTGCGCAACACTCAAGAGCACTAGTATCGTATCCTGCGTGACATCATCTCCACTATGACTGAAGTGATACTTCCGTCTTGACATCACACCCAATACACTACGACTCTCTGAAAAACCCAGAAGTGGTGTACGCAGAATCGGTTAAAGCCCTGTACCAGCAAGACCAAAGTCTATCGATTATCGTAAGTATTAGCGATGTAAGTCTCAGGTTAATACTATACACACCTACCTTGATTTCGGCCTCCCATAGACACATAGTCATAATACCAATGGGATTACGAGGGGTCTATCCAGAGCGAAGCTGTTTCCCGTACCATCGGTGAAACACGACCTCCTATCGCACTTGCATAAGTATCCGATACTTATATATATGAGAACTATGCCGTTGTGCCCTCACAACGCACACAAGTGCAATACTAGCCTATTCCTTCCGCATTATCGATGTCCAGTCTCGATAATACTCCGGCTAGGGATATTTAATGATTAATCCTTCGGGGACTGATACTGTCTCATATCAGTCTCAGTTCAGGAACTAATCACAGGGACCTCTCTTCATTTATATATCTATGGTGATCTAATCACAAATGATGAGAGTGCAATTTCCTTATCACATAGTTAATTTGTTACAATAATACGATGATCTGTACAAATAGTGACGCTATGGGTCATTTTGTCCAACAATCTCCCACTTGGCACGTAGCGAGTCACTCAAGTGTCCCACACCCGAACTATGTACGGTTCGCTCAAATTGCTGAGGAAAGGGTTTCGTCAGCGGATTTGTTTGATAATCGTCTGACGCGATTTATACGATCATCACATCGCCACGATGTATGATCCGAACGAATCAGTGATATAGAAGTATATATCTGGATCGTCGATGAGACTTTTAATTCCTTAGCCTGTGTTGACGCCTAGCTCAGCTGCTAACAGAACTATATCTAATCTAATTAGATTTATTTTCGATCCAAATAGCTTCTTTGCTGCCTCAGCTGCAGCAATAATCCGCATTTTTTTTTATTCGGCAACAGTTATCTTGCTCGGAATATTTCCAGCTCACTGTCCCGTTATTCAAACTTTATAGTACCACAATTTTAATTGTTTGGAAACTTGCAGCGGTGATCCCAGTCACTTCAAGTTCTCTTTCTCCATAGTTTAAGACAACATCTTTAGTTCTCTCAGATACTAACAGATGTTCTTAATCTTTAATCCAGTGACTATCACTTGGATTGACCTGATCGTGACTCCATATGCTCGAAGCGTATGAGACACCCTATCAAGTACATTTTAAATGTACAATTTCCCAGAGAGTGTTAACAACTCCAAATCTATCCTAGTAGATCTTTATTTTTTGAATAAAGGTTGTTACTCCCCAGAATTCTACGGAGAATTTCTATTGAAAGAATATCTATGAAAGCCAAGCTTTCACCAATTGCTTTATTGGGAATTTCACTGTCAGTGCGCTCCCACTAACCTCCTTATATACACAAGAATCATTTCGTTTTGAATTAAATCATAAACCATTATGATTACATCAAAACGTCAGTTCCAAGAACCTTATGCTTGCTTCAATCCAAACATGGATCGAATAACCCGCAAACCTTGTTTGTCGGTTATACAAAATCGTCAGGATGTTGTAAGAATCCTCCAAGAGGTTTCCTTTTCAGGAAAGCGATTTTGATCTACAACTGACACATTTCATAAATGAAATATACAGTTATCTTCAAGCATCTTCAAAATGGATTTACCATGGCAACAGGTAAAAGGTTGAACCGTTATTAACACAATGTTGATAGCGATACCTTTCCGTCAAAATCCCAGCTTTGTACGTTGGTCTGTTGCCTTCCATGTATGTCTTCTTTGAAGACGTTAATGTACCAATAGGCACAATGCTTTGTGGTACAACAACTAGTATCCAAAATAGTTGTTATACATGGAATCCATTTCGGACTCATGGCACTTTGCCATAATAGGGAGTCGATACCTCGTATCACTTCCTCAAAACGTAGTCGGTGGATATACCTTCATAAGATTGACATCTTTATGAGGTTAGATCAGAAACCCATACCCTAGGTTGTTTTCTGACTCTATCCGATCTACTAGTTTCTTGTGTATTTGAAGATTAATGGTATAGATTCATCATTGATGAGCTATTTGTGTTCCATTAAGGACTTCGTGCCTTGAACAGTATTACTCCACTCCGATTTTCATCGAGTATCACTATCCTCCCACTGACCACTGCATATCGGTATTCCTCTCAGGAAAAACCGCATGGTGAGCAACAATCACATTGTTCTCATGTGAGATTTATAAGTACTATACTTATGGTTTCCCTTAGGATAACCTATATTGGCACTTATCCAATTTGGGTATTTTAGTTTGGTATCATCCAAACGTTATGCCTGGCATACCCGAATTATCAGGAATGAGAAACCTCATTTCTTCCCTGTTCATATCCTACATGACATCTGTCAAACAGATTTATATGGAACCTTATTTTAAATAAGTTTTGCACTGTTAATACATATCCTATTGAAGGAAATAGTAGCTCAGAGCAACTCGTGATAAACCTTATCATGTCCAACAAAATTTGGTTTTAGTTCGGACACACCGTCTAACTGACGTGTCTCGGGAGGAGTCCTCATATGAAAGAATACCGTACTCTTTCATTTACATATGAAACTTACTGCTTAAGTATTTTCCATTACGGTCTTATCATGGCGGAATAATACTATAGCCGATCTGTTTATTTACTTCGTGTCGAAACTTCAAAAGTTTCCGATCTGTGTTCTTCAAAAGAAACACATAACCACAACGTGATGCCACATCCGTTAAGGTCACGAAATATTCATGTTCACATCTAGTCTAGCTAGATATGGGCCCCTACTTCACTTCACCATGAATAGGGCTAACAGATCGGTGGCCCTTATACTATTACCAAGTAAATAGTATTTAGGTACTTTACCTAATAAACTAGATTCGCAGACCTTATTTGAATAGTCAAATCAGTCATAGTACCCACTCTTCAAAAGTGTGGATATACGAGTCTCGTTTAATTGTGTCCTAACAACAATGCCACAAAAGTCTCTATTGATCAAATCAATTTGAGCTATTTATTTGTCATTTTTATATGTTTGAGATTTTATTATATTCAAAATATAAATTCTGTTATTCACATCTAATGTGTTATCTCAGTATCATCTTTATATAATAAAACACTTTAGTGTTCTAGAATATAAAGGTTTATTCGCAACGGATTAAACACTGATATAGAGATAATGTCTCTAGTCAAACTAGTTACATTATAACAGTTCCTAATTTAAGTACATACCCAAAGGGTAGTTCCTAAACTTAGGTATCTACGGTCGAAACAGCGACTTTCGTCCCGTTTCCGATTCGCAGAGAAATCTCGGCTTGAAGTCAGTATCCTGCTCATAGCGGATTCTGAACATCAATACATATATTTTATGTACCACACTAAGTATTTAAAATCCAATTTCAATACTAGTAGTGAACATAACTTTGACAAATATTTTAAAGTCAGAGCCTCGCCCTTTCTTTAATTCCTTCGTGTCTGCCATATCCAAATGGTAGTCACTTTGGGATATGTCAATTATCTTTTCAATATTTCACAAACCTTTGGCCAAGCCTTGGGTTTTAGAATATCGAAATGATGTGCACCTTGTGCAACTTGCCCAATTGCAAACTTTGACTTTTCTCCACTAGAATAGTCAATTAATTCTCCAAGAATTATTAATTGCAATTTTAATACCTTTTAAATCTAAAGATAGATTTATTGTCAAGTATATTAAATTAAGCACTAAAGTCATCATCACATAAATCTTCCAAAGATTTTATGCTCTACTATTTGCTTAATTATGGGCTTAGATATAACAAGTTATTTATTATCCAATAAAGTAACCTATTATTAATTCCCAATGAAAATTAAATCATTTAAACATTTAATCCAAGGATTATATATTTTAAATATTCAACTTTTCAATTCTTTCTTGATTTCAATAGTCCAACTATTTAATCAATTTAATAAGGTACTATTTATTATAATGATTACAATAATCCAATTATTTAATCAACTATAATCTTAATATTGATTACTATAATCCAATTATAAAATCAACTATCATTTTAATTCAATTATATTGATTACTATAATCCAATTATAAAATCAACTATATATCGAATGAGTTTGTTATAGTCCAACTATATATATTTTTAAAACAACATAAAATATTAGTCCAACTAATACTTTTGATTAATATGACGAGTAAAATATAGATGAGCGCGTTTAGCGAGTATTCGAACGAATGTTGCAAATTCAATACTTGCCTCCCACTATTTTTCGTCGAGCCTCTAACCCTCTGTGTTACTCTCGGGAAACCGTGTTTCCTAGTGGGCTAGGATCCCGTTAAATGTCACACAATCTTGACTTTGGCCAACAAATTGTATGATAATTAACTAGGTAGATCTCGAAGATCAATTGGACCCCATCCAACTCCTAGATCCAGCAGGTGGACATCCAAGTCCCAAACATATATCTAATATATGCCTATATATCGAATATATACCCTAACCTTTTTCCTCTGAATCAACTAGGCCTTGGCTTTGGCACAACAAACCTAGTGATCCCAGTCAAGCGCGGACTCATTGACATGGAAGCTTCGTAATCAATGTCGATGGAAAAGAAGTGGTCTTGACTTTGGCCAACAAACCAACAACTTGGACACGACACCGATATGGAACAAAGCCTCGTGATTAAAACACATCTTCGACGGACAAGGGCTTGACTTTGGCCAACAACCCCTGCCAATCTCGGATCTTGAGCAAGAATCACTCAATGGAAGGAAAATAAACGCTTGATATTTATTGAGGATTTTCGTGTGCAAATTGGCTACCAATTTAATTATCTTTGTTAAGGTCTCATCATCATACACCCTTAAACATGCATTCTAAATACATAATAAAGCGAGTATGAAAATAAATAATAATGATATGCGGATGGATACTTAACACATTGATCCTAGATCAAATCTCTCCTTTCTCACTCAAGCTAGCACTTGTATTACTTCTACCCCCGTTACACTACACTTCTAAAGAAACCTCATTTACATGGAGGGGAATAGGTGAGAAGAGAATACAAAGAGAATGAAGGTGATAAGGCTGGACACGCAGGTCCAATTTAATAAATCGAATTTATTACAACAATTTCTAAAATTGCCCACCCATCTAATATCCATCCGATATACATTATACATACAACACAACCACGTATTCACACACATAAGCATGCTATCAATCAATCTAATCAAATTAATTAATCTGATAATTAAGTGATCATCCAATGTTCAAACAACGATTTGATTTTGTTCGAGTCAAACTCGTTTTTGCGAATAAGTACTCAAAGTACGAATTCTTGAATTAAATTAAACTACATCATTTATCCAATATAACATGTATTTAATACTAATTCACTATTCAATTCCAAATTAAATATTACACTTTTATTTAATAAATCTTTTACGATTTAAATTCCAAATTTAATCGTAACGCGTCTCAAAGACCGATTAACGTCCAACGTCAATTCAATTAAAGTCCAATGGGCTTTTAATTGATTTCTTAAGGCGTGGACTTATGGTCAACTCAGGTCAAACCGATAACCAAAGTCCAATCTGGGATTTACCCCATAAGCCCATAAATCAATCTTGGCCCATTAGGCCCAATTAAACTTTAAAGGTTCATTAAGTCGCATTTGGGCTTTATGGTTGTGGTTTTGGGCCCAATTAGATCCAATCCATTCGGCCTAAACCTTACTTGATAAATCAAGCCCAATAAGCCCAATTACAACATTAAAGTCCAATTTCCAAAATTAGGCCCAATTAATTAAATATACAAAATCCAATTTCATATTCAATTAAACTAAAGTGTATTACATGATTAATCAACTAAATCAATATTTCTAAAACACCATATTAGTCCAATTAATCATGCTCATTATCATTATGTCCAACACATAAATGAAAAATCAAACCCATTTACATGCTTCTTTAGTCTCGGCCAAGGAAGGATTTCACATCCGATTTGGTTTCAATCCAATCAAACCCACAATCGACATTAAATCAACATCCTAAATGATTTCATACACATCCAATGTTCATAAAATCAAAAATCCAAGACATTCAAGGGCATACTCCAATTCGGCCAACATGAGAATTTTGGGGATTAATGTTCAATTCAAAGTACAATCCAATTGACCATAAATTAACATCATCCTACATGATTCTAACTCATCCAATGAATCAAAACCAAAAAATTCCAAGGATTCAAAATCACCAACACATTCGGCCAAGTGACAAAAATTGGGGAAAATTATTCCAAATCAATTTTCAACAAATTGGTCCAACCAAAATGCAATTAGACATGTTATAAGCATACTGAAACAATCAATTTATTCAAATCATGCTCAACACACATTTATCCAAATTTTAAGCCCTACAATTTCATGCTTGAACCTATAGCTCTTGATGCCATTGTTGGTTATTATCTAGGTCCCAAGATCAAACAAGACATGAAAAAAATATGTGAACACATCAAAGGAGGTAGCGGAATACTCACATCGATCGGTTGAGACGATTTGAAGACGAATGAAGCCACTTTGCTCACTGCCAAGGACGCCCACTGCTGGCAGTTCACTGCCCTCCATTTCAGAATTTTGAGCTGCGAAAATGAGCTCTAAGATTGCGTCAAACGAATCCCGACTCATGGGTGAACCTCCCTACCACCTTCGCAAGTCTCGTAAGTGTGCTAGCACTTGAGTTTTTGCCACAAAACTCACTCTTGCCTCCCTCATGCTCACGGTTTTTAGTGTGAAACCAGTGAGTGTTTATTTTGCCCATTTGGGCGTGAGCCAAAGAGAGAGTTAGGAGAAAGAGATGTGTGTTGACTTGTCTATAAGTTGTAAAAGCTTTTGATTATATATTTTCCTAAAATAATAATCAATTTCCATTTAATTTTATCCAATAAATTGAAATGAATTTTGGAGCCAAAAACCAAAAGGTTTTCCCTCCACTAGCTTTCACTATTCATGTCAACTCCATCACTATTCACATCAAGTCACTTTAATAAAGTGACATGTTGTCAGTCACATCACTCAAAGTGACAAGTGATTTGACGCTTGATGCGACTAATGATTTGACGCTTGATGCGACTTGCGTTGCAGCACTCGAATTCGAAATACGAATGCGCTCGCAATCACACTCGGCTCGGGTTCGCTAATTCTCAATTAGCGAATTTTTCGTTGCGTCGTATTAAATGATTACGCCTAGCGAATTCACTATTCACGTCGCTAACGAATTAATTCTAAATTAATTCGTTCACCCGAATTAAAATCTAATTTTAATTCCGCGTCGAAATCTAATTTCATTTAATATATCGAATATATTAATTTACCGATTAATTCCAAATTAATCATTATCTCTTTCTCTAGACGATTTTTATCCTAGATAAAATATCTCCGTAATTAATCCTAGATTAATTTTCTCTCTCTACTATATAATCCCAGATTATTTAAGAGTGCGAGTTATGCGTCATCGGTGGATTATCGGGAAGCGACCCATGAGATCCCCGGATATGTTGGCAGTAAATACGGTCGTCGGAGTATCCGAATCACGTACGTACCAAGTACTACGTTCTACCGATTTACGAGACAAGGTCGACTCTTAGCAAAGCACCAAGTCTTCCCAATTCTCCGGACATATCCATATAGAATATACAAGGATCTATATCAAGCGTAGTATACCAATTGTATTTGTATATCGGCCCAGTATCGGATAGTCACGTGCTAGGGCTGGGGCTGGATAAATGTCTGCCCCGTCCGAAGCACATGTCGGATGTCTAGTAACATAGTCTCTATAATCGGATATTCATGACCTGGTCACAATATCCCGATTGGTTGCGCAACACTCAAGAGCACTAGTACCGTATCCTACGTGACATCATCTCCACTATGACTGAAGTGATACTTCCGTCTTGACATCACCCCAATACACTACGACTCTCTGATAAACCCAGAAGTGGTGTACGCAGAACCGTTAAAGCCCTGTACCACCAAGACCAAAGTCTATCGATTATCGTAAGTATTAGCGATGTAAGTCTCAGGTTAAGACTATACACACCTACCTTGATTTTGGCCTCCCATACATCGTGGTGATCTAATCACAAATATACTAAGCCCATGCGCTCGACTGAATCATGCATACATAGAATGAAAAGTAATAATATTAAACATAGTGTGCCCGATTGAACGTATCTTGTATCAAACCAAACACACATCAATCGGCGCGGCAAAGCCTCATGGTAAAGGGCTTTAGCCCCTCCCCATAGGGGATCTCACATCGCACTTACTAAGCCCATGCGCTCGGTTGAATCATGCATACGAAAATAAAGACAATCATATCAAACTAAGTATGTCCGATTGAACGTATTTTGTATCCAACCGAACACACATCAACCGGCGCGGCAAAGTCTCGTGGTAAAGGGCTTTAGCCCCTCCCCATAGGGGATCTCACATCGAACTTACTAAGCCCATGCGCTCGGTTGAATCATGCATACGAAAATAAAGACAATCATATCAAACTAAGTATGTCCGATTGAACGTATTTCGCATTCAACCGAACACACATCAATCGGGGCGGCAGAGCATCGTGGTGAAGGATTTTAACCCCTCCAATTAGGGAACCTTTCATCGCACTTACTAAGCCCATGCACTCGATCATATCATACGGGATGAAAAACATGCAGAATTTAAATGACGGGAATTAAATAAACCAAAGCAACACAAAACAAGAGAAGGTGCCGTTCACTCAAGTGGTACGTGGAGTTGTGTCCCAAGTACAGACCGCACTACCGTCCATTCGGATTCGGCTACGGAATTTATGTCTGGTTTCCATCCTATATACCACAAGAGACAACACTTCTCCATTCATCCAATACCCACAACACACATCATACACACAACAAATGCCACAAATACAGAAAATATAATCAAAAATAAATGACCAGAAATTAAATAAGAATAAGTATGAAAGATACCCTCAGGTCTAACCTTTTAAGCTGTCTCTCGGACTCGCGTTCACGAAGATCGAAAGGGGGTAAAGCTCCGCAACTTTTCTGGTTCACGGGTTTGCCTCTTCCTTCGCTGTTCGGCCACTCGAGCTACTGTTCCGACTCCATTTTGCTGCTGTTTCCTTATGGTTTTGCTTCCGTTCCCTCTGTGTTTTCTGCTTATTGTTGGTGGACTGTTTTGATGTTCTTTTTGGTGTGGTTTTGTGTGGTTATTTCAAGGATTGTAAGTGTCTTTTATGTTACTGTTTTAAGAGATTTTAAGGACTGTTTTGGGAGTGGTTTAGGCTGCTGTGGTTTTGTGTGATTTTCGGTGGTGGTTAGGGGTGTTTTGGTGTGATTTTCGGTGGTGTGGGGGTAAGGATCAAGGGAGTGATATGCTTGTGATGTCTAGGATTTCTTGCTATAATTCTTGTGTGAATTGTGTGTATCAGCTAGAGAGATTGGCTTGGATTAGGCATTTAGTTTGTTGATTGATTTTAATTAGGCATCATGCAATTTCTTTAATTTGTGTAAGTATTTTATTTAATTTGGTATGTGATTTTTAGATTTGTTTTGATTTCACCATGTGTTAAATATGTGTTTTAAGTGGGCTTGGGCGTGTGGGCCAAGGTTTGGGCGAATTGGGCTTAATGTGAGGCTAGCAGCAAAACCAGAATACCGACAATTCCTACCGACACCGTTCGAACGCCTAATCGAACGCGGTACCAACGTCCGAAACTGCCTTATATTCGAACGAAGTAACGAACGCAGCACCAACGAAAACAGTGAACCTTGAGATGAGGCTTTATTCCTCCCGAGCTTTATTCCCGAACTGTTGAGATGAGGCTTTATTCCTCTAGGCTTTCTTCCTTCAATTATGTTGACCGTGGGCTTTGTTCCCGAATTGTTGTAAAGAGTGAGCTTTGTTCCCTGACTGTGTTAACTGTGGGCTTTATCCCCGAACTGAGCTGAATGCAGGCTTTCTTCCTGAACTGTACTGAATGTGGGCTTTATTCCCGTACTGAGCTGAATGCAGGCTTTTTTCCTGAACTGAACTGAATGTGGGCTTTATTCCCGAGTTTACTGGACGTAGGATTTCTTCCTGAGCTGTATTGAATGTTGGCTTTATTCCCGAACTGCACTGAGTGTGGGCTTTATTCCCGAACTGTGCTGACATGAGGCTTTCTTCCCCTTGAGCTTTGTTCTCAAACTATACTGATATGAGGCTTTCTTCCCCTTGAGCTTTGTTCTCAAACTATACTGACATGAGGCTTTCTTCCCCTTGAGCTTTATTCTCAGACTATACTGACATGAGGCTTTCTTCCCCTTGAGCTTTGTTCTCAAACTATACTGATATGAGGCTTTCTTCCCCTTGAGCTTTGTTCTCAAACCATACTGACATGAGGCTTTCTTCCCCTTGAGCTTTGTTCTCAAACTATACTGATATGAGGCTTTCTTCCCCTTGAGCTTTGTTCTCAAACTATACTGATATGAGGCTTTCTTCCTGGATTGTACCGAATGTAGGCTTTATTCCCGGGCTGAACTAAATGTAGGCTTTCTTCCTGAACTGATATGGGCCTCGCCCCCAAGCTAAAGATGATGTGGGCCTCGGCCCTGAACTGATACTGATATGGGCCTCGCCCTCAAACTGATATTGATGTGGGCCTCGCCCCTATGTTGATATTGATATGGGCCTCGCCCCCATGCTGATACTGATGCTAATATTGATGCTTCTGACTGGCTTTCATTTGCCGCTTTCTCTCTTTCTTCTTCAAAACCTGTGATCACAAAACAAACACAAAACACAAAAAGAATGCAAAATATTTTACGTGTATGCATGTATGCATGAGTTTTCTTATTCCGTTAGGTTAGGTCTTCTGTCAATTCCATTGATGACCATTCTTCTCTTAGGGAGAGTACCATTTCCACCTGTCTACACTAATTTGTTCCAGGAACCCGTTTCTTTCCAAGTCTAACAGTCCCACTGTCTCCATTTCCCAATTCCTGAATGGCTAACTTATCTTTTCTGCTTGCTTCTTTTGAGGATCCCCTATGTTCTGAGTATCACATTACCAAGATTAAACACACTCATGTTGCAAGTTTGAAAGTAATAGTCTTAGGCGGATAAATGAAATGATCGCCTTTATTATTGTTGAGGAAACGTTCGAACAGGTAAACAAAATCAATGTCTTTATTAAAAGTGCAAGATAAACTAGGAGAAACAACAGTGCCTTCTTCTTCAGCCCATGGTTTTCACCATTGTTATCCTTTATTCCTGTGAAGCTGAGTGGTTGAGAGTTTGGAGGACAAGGGTTTCGGGTAGGCCAGAGTCGATCATGTAGTTGGGTAGGGGATTTCTGTGTGCGTTGGGTTGTTCTTTCTCTGGGTCGGGTATTGTATGGGCATCGATGAGGTTTTGGATTTCATGTCTGAGGCGGGGCGCAGTTGTCGGTGTCATGGCCTTTTTCTTGGTGGAGGTGACAGTATAAGTTTAAGTTCATGTGAGGTGGCACAGGATTTGGAATGGGCCTAGGTTCTAAAGGTTTTAAGAGTCCTTGCGCCTTCAGCTTTTCGAATACCTTTGAAAGAGGCTTACCAAGGTTAGAAAATCTCTGTCCTTAATGGCAGTGACCTCAGTAGTAGCAGGCATAGTCCCTGAATATCCCCCAATATTCCTTCTGTTCTGTCCATAAAACTTTCTGTTCTCGGCTTCCTCCTCCTCAATATCCATAACTGTCTCCCTCAGCTGTCGAAAATCAGTAATCATCGAAGTCATTCTCCTTAGTTTGCCATAAATAGAGGGCTTGGTGCCCTTGATGATCATTGTGATCTGGTCTTTCTCAGAGGGTCGAGTCTGCATCTTCAGAAGTTGGCTTCTCTCCAGCAGTCCACATATTCCTTGAAATTTTCTTCCGGCTTCTGCTTGATATTTTCTAAGTCACGGAGTGACAAGTCAATCTCCAGGTCCGTGACATATTGCTTTAAGAAAGCATCAGCTAGCTCCCTCCAATCTTCCTTAACCTGCTTGTCCAGGTTATGGTACCATACTACGGGTGCCCCCTCGAGTGACATCCCGAACATCTTTTGTACTTGGCGCTGAGACAGGCCAACTGAACTCATAACAGACACATACTGACGGAGATGCACCCTCGGACCTCCTTCCCATTGAACTTAGTCAAATCCGGCATCTTAAACTGCGCCGGCAACTGCTCCTCAAACGTCATTGTCTCATATCTAGCAATCTTCATTCTTCTTACCCCTCATCTTGCGGGTAACGGATCAACCTGATCCCTGAGTTTCTGTATCTCGGCCTGAGACCCAATCACTGTGTATGTTGCATACTCTGCCATATCATCATCAAAGCGGGGATATCATCCCCCAACCCGTTCGGAGGCTCCTCGCGCCTTACATTCTCAGAATTTCCCCCACACGGGGCACAGCCATATTTTTCATGGCAGTAGTCAAGTCTTGCAACTGTTCAGTGACCTTGGCGAGACTGTTTTCCAACTGATCCATACGGGATACCTCAATATCTGATTCACTCATGTCTGTTCTCAGTATTTTGGTGAGTCTTCCCTCTTTTCGAACCCCACAGGAATCTATGATGGCTTTCAGAACACAAGGGTTAACATGATGTATGTATGCATGGGGTGCATGAGATGCATGTAACATATATAACATACTAAATCAACTAAAATTCTCAAACAAATCGACCCGTATCATTTTGGAATCTTTCGCGCTAATCGTCATAGGAGTGAACCCATCCCAGTTTAAATAGCCCAATGAGTTCACATCTCATGACAAAGTGCCCGACTAAACCCAAATGATAACATTCCGAACACAATCACAAAGTGGCCCATCAATCACTTAGAAGCCTTTGCCCAATAGTCATGAAATACGTTCTTGTCCCAGTTTAAATGGCCCAACAAGCCCATATCCCATGACAGATGGTCCAAATGGATTCAAACGACGATGTTCCCAAACACAAGCATAGAAGAAAGATAATAATTTTTACATAATGGCCCATCAACATTTCAGAAGCTTTTGGCCTAATAGTCATAAGGTGCGAACTTGCCCCAGTTTAAATGGCCCAGCAAGCCCGCATTTCCGATAATAGTCCAACTGCATCCAAATGAGGATGGTCCACAGCACATATTCAAGGAAATATTGTTACTTTAGCCAACCCGGTTATGGGTGGGTTAGTAAGAGTATAGACAAAGGCTCTCACCGGCGAAGGATGGCCCACAACTAGGTCTCCCCACTCAAGGGTTCGAGCAACCAGTGAGCGCACCTTTTTTTATACACTAAGGTACATGCCAATCAGCTATGGTGTGTGACGGACTGTCAAATGGATTTCCTGTTGTAGATTCCCCAGAGGGAAGGTGGAGCGAGGCTCACTTACGTACCCAAAGCCTCTTAGGCTCTTATCGCTTGGTGTCAGGAATAAACAACGATTCCTCCAAATTCGTCCATCACAATAGGCTACGAGTAGATGGCTATTTAGGTGCCTTCACAGCTTTTCCTTCTAGAAAGGTAGTGAGTGAAGGAAGACACCAAACCATTACCTAGCCTCAAAATGCCTTTGATCACAACCCCCCATTTCACACATTTGTGACACGGTTAATTAAAACATAAATCCAAACATTACAAGACAATATTTCGGGGCCAATTCTCTATCCCCAGTGGAGTCGCCAGACTGTGGACAACGGAACCTGGGCGACGCCGTTTCTAGGCTCGCGGCACTAGTTGGGAAATACTAAATAATATAGAGTCGCCACCCGGTGTGAACCGGGACAAAGATTTAAGGCCGCACTCACCCATCGCAAGGGAAGACCTCAAACCATTGGGTTCGGAATGGTCCCTTACTTATGTTACTTGTAATGAAAGGATTTATGTAATAATTTAATCAAGCTTAAGTAACACTTATTTCCAAGAGTATCATGCTTCTAAATTTTCATATGCAAAATAAAACTTATGTACACATTTCACATATATCTTACATTTAAAATTGCATGCTTAACATATATCAAAATAGCAACGAACATACAACTTCATTTGCATATTACATTCAGGAAAACACAAGCACATATATTAACCATACAAACACACATATGGGCACTTTTCCAAGTGGTACGTGGAATTGTATCCCAAGTACAGACCGCACTACCGTCCATTCGGAATCGGCTACGGAATTTACGTCTGGGTTTCCATCCGATATACCGCAAGAAATAATGCTCAAATGTTATCACGACATAAGCATATGAACTGTAATACATTAACATATTTGTATTCATGCATGTGGGGATAGCTACTAGGAAAACTATGCATGAAATCTAATGAAGAGGACTCAATTCAGTGGGTGCGCGTTAGTAGCGTTCGTAAACGCGTTCGAACGGTAAACAGAAGGTTCGCGTTCGTATGTCGTTTGCTAACGTGTTCGAACAGAAATGAAACATAATGCTAACGTTCGTATGGCGTTCGTGCACGCGTTCGAACGGAAATGAAACAGAACGCTCACGTTCATATGGCGTTCGTGAACGCGTTCGAACGGAAATGAAACAGAATGCTCACGTTCGTATGGCGTTCGTGAACGCGTTCGAACATAAGCAAGACCTGATGCATGACAAGGTAAAATACATGCGCGTTCGAGTTGCGTTCGTAAACGCGTTCGAACGGGAACAGACCTGATGCATGAAATGGGACGCAATACATAAACGACAAAATAAAGGGGGCGCGGCGAAGTACTGCCGTAAAGGTGGCCTTTTGGGGCTCTTGATCTCTCAAAGAGAGGACCTTTGGACCAACATACTAAGCCCATGCGCTCGACTGAATCATGCATACATAGAATGAAAAGCAATAATATTAAACATAGTGTGCCCGATTGAACGTATCTTGTATCCAACCGAACACACATCAACCGGCGCGGCAAAGCCTCGTGGTAAAGGGCTTTAGCCCCTCCCCATAGAGGATCTCACATCGCACTTACTAAGCCCATGCGCTCGGTTGAATCATATATACGAAAATAAAGACAATCATAGCAAACTAAGTATGTCCGATTGAACGTATTTTGAATCCAACCGAACACACATCAACCGGCGCGAAAAGTCTCGTGGTAAAGGGCTTTAGCCCCTCCCCATAGGGGATCTCACATCGCACTTACTAAGCCCATGCGCTCGGTTGAATCATGCATACGAAAATAAAGACAATCATATCAAACTAAGTATGTCCGATTGAACGTATTTCGCATTCAACCGAACACACATCAATCGGTGCGGCAGAGCATCGTGGTGAAGGATTTTAACCCTCCAATTAGGGAACCTTTCATCGCACTTACTAAGCCCATGCACTCGATCATATCATACGGGAATGAACAACATGCAGAATTTAAATGACGGAATTAAATAAACCAAAGCAACATAAAACAAGAGAATGTGCCGTTCACTCAAGTGGTACGTGGAGTTGTGTCCCAAGTACAGACCGCACTACCGTCCATTCGGATTCGGCTACGGAATTTATGTCTGGGTTTCCATCCTATATACCACAAGAGACAACACTCTTCCATTCATCCAATACCCACAACACACATCATACACACAACAAATGCCACAAATACAGAAAATATAATCAAAAATAAATGACCAGAAATTAAATAAGAATAAGTATGAAAGATACCCTCAGGTCTAACCTTTTAAGCTGTCTCTTGGACTCGCGTTCCACGAAGATCGAAAGGGGGTAAAGCTCCGCAACTTTTCTGGTTCACTGGTTTGCCTCTTCATTCGCTGTTCGGCCACTCGAGCTACTGTTCCGACTCCATTTTGCTGCTGTTTCCTTATGGTTTTGCTGCCGTTCCCTTTGTGTTTTCTGCTTATTGTTG
This sequence comes from Zanthoxylum bungeanum, assembly GCA_019454045.1. Classification (NCBI taxonomy): domain Eukaryota; kingdom Viridiplantae; phylum Streptophyta; class Magnoliopsida; order Sapindales; family Rutaceae; genus Zanthoxylum; species Zanthoxylum bungeanum. The sequence goes on from SKCR01017118.1 coordinate 44,915, forward strand.
GTGGACTGTTTTGATGTTCTTTTTGGTGTGGTTTTGTGTGGTTATTTCAAGGATTGTAAGTGTCTTTTATGTTACTGTTTTAATAGATTTTAAGGACTGTTTTGGGAGTGGTTTAGGCTGCTGTGTTTTGTGTGATTTTCGGTGGTGGTTAGGGGTTGTTTTGGTGTGATTTTCGGTGGTGTGGGGGTAATGATCAAGGGAGTGATATGCTTGTGATGTCTAGGATTTCTTGCTATAATTCTTGTGTGAATTGTGTGTATCAGCTAGAGAGATTGGCTTGGATTAGGCATTTAGTTTGTTGATTGATTTTAATTAGGCATGCAATTTCTTTAATTTGTGTAAGTATTTTATTTAATTTGGTATGTGATTTTTAGATTTGTTTTGATTTCACCATGTTAAATATGTGTTTAAATGGGCTTGGGCGTGTGGGCCAAGGTTTGGGCGAATTGGGCTTAATGTGAGGCTAGCAGCAAAACCAGAATTACCGACACCGTTCGAACGCCTAATCGAACGCGGTACCAACGTCCGAAATCTGCCTTACGTTCGAACGAAGTAACGAACGCAGCACCAACGAAAACAGTGAACCTTGTTTATTTTGAATTCCCCTTTCGATGTCCGTTTTCCGTGACCTCCGTGACTTAAAAGGTAGTGTCTCCAAAATGAGACTCATCATAGGGACTTATGTGTAAAAATGCAGTGCCTACAGTGCGCTCAGGTCTAACCTCTTTTGTCGTCTCAAGAAAGGGCGTTACACGTCCGTTGGAAGGGTGAATGATCCGCAACTCTTTTGGTTCACTAACTCAACGTCTTTCCTCACTGTTTCGCCATTTGGGCTGCTGTTTTCACTCCGTTTCGCGGTGTTTCTGGTTGCGGTTTTTGGCTTACTGATTTACGGTAAATGGTGGACTGTTTTGCGGTTTTGGAGGGGTAAAGGGGCTGCAGTTTTGGTGATCTTTAAGGGGAATTCTGGGCAGTTTTTAGGTGCAGTTTTGGAGGTATTTTACGGCAGTTTTCAGTGGTGTTGTCGGGTAGTTTGTGGGGTTGATTTAGTGCAGTTTTTGGGACTGTTTTGCGCTATTTAAGGGACTGTTTTCACGGCAAAATCTGTACTGTTTGGGGCAGTTAGTTGCGGCAGTTTTGGGTGTAAAATGGAAACAGTTTTGTGAAGTAATTTGAGGGTTTCAGGGCTGTGTTTTGAAAGGTGGGCTGCTAAGGACGTCTGGTGTGATGGTGTGTTGAAGCTATGAGTTGGTCGTTGCTGTGTTGTTGAGGGTTAGTGAGTGGGGCTAGTTTGGCTTCGTGGAGATAATGATGTGGTATGCGTGAGTCAAGATTTTTAGTGTGGGCGTTGATTGAGCGTGAAGGAGGCTGGCTTATGCGTGCAGTTGGTGAGTGCGTGGAGATAAGTTGGTGGACGAGGAGAGAGGGTCAACTGAGTGCGTGAGGGCTAGGTGGCAGTGTGTGCAATTTGTGCGTGGCCGTGTGGCTATGAGTCTGCTGCTCGCGGGAATTGTTCGAGTGGGTCTGCTTTGTTTATTGGTGAGGCAGCGTGAGTGGCTTGGAGAAGGGTTGAAGTGACGAGTGTTATATGGGAGGTACCGAGAGCTGAGAATATAGAAGAGAGGTGATAAGCTATTTTAGGGTTTCATATTTTTGTACGTGAGTGGAGGAAGGTCAAAGCGTGAAGGCGTCCTGTTGAATGGGTTTGTAACGTGTATACTGCGTGGCTTATGAAGGAGGCAGTGGCTTGCTGGGAATGAGGGTGGTGAGTGATGAAGGTGGTTAAGGTGTGTGAAGCTAGGGGCAATGTGAGGAGTTCTGCGTGGTGTGATTAGGGTTGCTTTGTGCGTGGCTTTGCCGAGAAGGGAGAGCAGTTAGAAGGCAATGGCGTGTCGCGTGAAGAAAGTTAGGGGCAGTTTAGGGCTACGTGCGATTGGTTTGCTTATGCGCAGGCAGGTTTAGGGTTATTATTTTGTGTGAATCTGCCGGGTTAGTGAGGGAGAAGGTGAAGGTCTGTGTGAGGGGAGATGAAGATGAGATAGGATAGGCGAGCTAGGGTTTTTCTGCTGTCGTGGATGAGGGTTAGTGGAGAGTGAGAGGAAGAAATCCTAGGGTTTGTTGTTGTTTATATAGTGAGAAGGTAGGGTTAGGGTTTCTGCATGGGTTTGAAAAGGAAAGAAATTAAATTAAAATGGAGGGATTTATTTAATTTATTTAGGGAAAGAATATCTTTAATTTTGGTGGGGAATTATTTAAATAGGTGATTGATTTAATTTACTTTGGTAGGTGATTTACTTAATTTTGGTATTAGTTTTAATTTAATTTAATTTAATTTGTTTTAATTTAATTTGAATTAATTTAATTGGATTTAATTTGTGATTTTAATTTAATTAAGATTTCAATTTTATTTTAATTTAATTTATTTTAATTGAATTAGCTTTAATTTAATTTAATTTAATTTGTGAAATGTATTTTAAATGTCTTAATTATTTAATTTGTGAGATGTGTTTTAAATGTTTTAATTATTTTTGGATGTGATTTAATGGGTTTGGTGTGTTTTAAAACAGAGGTCCAACAAGCGAACCCGAAGCGAAACAAGCTAGTTAAATCTGACAAAATGCTAATTTCCAACTTTACCCTTCCAACGTCCGTTTCTCGCGGCTTCCACAACTAAAGAGGTAGTGTCTCCATACGAGACTCATAATCGGGCCTTATATGCAAAAATACAGTGCCTACAGATATTCCCATAATACAATCGGTGAAAGCTTAGCTTTCATGAAATATTCTACGTAGACTACTTGGGAGAGACAACTTTTATTATAGGAATAAGGATCTACTGGGATAGATCTAAAAGTTGTTGGCACTCTCCGAGTACTGGTACATTGAAATAAATGTACGCGACCTGGTGTCTCATATGCTTTGAGCATATGGAGTCACAATCAGGCCAATCCTAGTGATAGTCACTGGATTGATGTTAAGAATATCCTTACGTATCTTAGATGATCTAAGGATGCTTTCTTAAGCTATGGAGGAGGAGAACTTGAAGTGACTGGGTTCACTGCTGCAAGTTTCCAAACAGATAAAAACGACTATAAGTCGCAATAGAGGTACTATATAGTTTGAAAAACAGAACAGTGAGCTGAAAATTTTCCAAGCAAGATACTGTTACCGAATACACAACAAAAGCGGAATATTGTTGCAGCTGAGGCAGCAATAGAAGCACTTTGGATCTTAATATTCCTAATTGGATTAGGAATAGTTCTATTAGCAGCTGAGCTAGGCTACAACACAGGCTAAAGAATTAATGGTCTCATCAACGATCCAAGTATAAACTTCAACTATTCATCTGATTCGTTCGGATCATACATTGTGGCGATGTGATGATCGAATAAATCACATCAGATGATAACTTTGCAAATCCGCTGACGAAAGTAGTTTCTCAGCAGAAGTTTGAGCGAACAGTACATAGTTCAAGTGTAGGACACTTGAGTGATTGACTATAAGACAAGTGGGAGATTGTTGGACAATTATGACCCATAGCATCATTATACAGAACATGGTGTTGTTGTGCAAATTAACTATGTGATAAAGGAAATTGCTCTTTTATCATTTGTAATTGGATTATCGGGATATATAAATGATAAAAGTCCATATGATTAGTTCCAGATTAATAAGATATGAGACAGTATCAATCCATGAAGGTTTAATCATTAAAATATCCATAGTCGTGGTATTATCGAGATTGGACATCGATAATGCGGAATAGACTAATATTGCACTTGTGCGTGTTATGGGAGCATAACGGCATAGTTCTCATATATTTAAGTATTGGATACTTATGCAAGTGTAATAGGAGGTTGTGTTTACCGATGGTACGGAAACAGCTTCGCTCTAGATAGACCCCTCGGAATTCCATTGGTAGTATGACTATGTGTCTATGGAAGTCCGAATCAGGGTAGGTGTATTGGTCTTAACTTGAGACTTGCATCGCTAATACTTGCGACAATCAATATACTTTGGTTTTGGTCATCCAGGGCTTAAACAGGTTCTGTGTACGCCTCTTCTGGGTATATTGAGAATCGTAGTGTATTGGGTGTGATGTCAAGATGGAAGTATCACTTCAGTCATATGGAGATGATGGTCATGTAAGATAAGGAACTGGTACTCTTATATGCTGCAGCTATCGGGATAATATGACTAGGTCATGTTTATCCAATTATAGAGACTAGTTACCAGAGATCTGATATGTGCTTCGTACGGGGCAGACACAATTCCAGCCCCAGGCCTAGCACGTGACATCCGATACTGGATCGTAATACGAAATACTACGTATACTATGCCTGATATAGATTACATATTCCTTTAAGAATATTTCTGGAGAATTGGGTAGACACGGTGCTTTGCTAGAAGCCAACCATGTCTTGTAAATCGGTAAAAACGTAGTACTAGGTACGTACGTATTCAGATAGTCCGAATACCGGATTTACTGCCAACATATCCACGAATCTCATGGGTCGCTTCCCGAAGATTCATCGATGACGTATGACTCGGATATAATTAATCTAGGATTAAATAAAAGAGAGAAAATTAATCTAGGATTAATTACGGAGATATTTTATCTGGGATAAAATACTATTTAAAGAGAGAGAACGATTAATTTGGAATTAATCGATAAAATAATATATTCGATATATTAAAAGAAATTAGATTTTGACGCGGAATTAAAATTTAATTTTAATTCGGGCGAACGAGTTAATTTAGAATTAATTCGCTAGCGATGTGAATAGTAATTTTGCTATGCATAATTATTTAATTAAATTTGATTTAATTACGTCGCAACGAAAAATTCGTTAATTCGGAATTAGCGAACCCGAGCCCGGGAGTGTTTACGGTCCCACTCGGACTTCGAATCAAGTGGGGCATACATGTCACATCACACGTCACATCATTAGTAATTCTTGTGATGTAAGTCACATCAACTTTGAGTGAAGTGATGCATGTCACTTTTGTGATTGATGGAAGTAGTTGAAGACTTTAAAGTCTTGTACCAATTTTTGAATTTGATAATTGGTATTAGTTTTTGAAAACAAATACACAACATTATCTTCATTTTCTCCTTCTCTTTCTCTCACGGCTTGGAAGCCTTTCTCTCATTCTCCATTTTCTGCAAATGCCGAGAGTTACACAAGGGAAATAGAAAGATTTGTGGCAAATTTTTCTATGATTCTAGCACATCCAAGAGGTCCTACAAAGGTGATAGGGAAACCCATTCATGAGCATGGAATCCATTCCCAAGCTTGGAGCTTGAAGACAACACATGGAGCACAAAGAAATGAGCTTGGCCTAGAGTCATCCATGGAGGAAGAAATTTTTTTGTGTTCATCGCATCGCAAAGCCGATCAAAGTGAGTATTTCCGCAACTTTACTTTGATGTATTCGCACTTTTCATAGCTTAATATGATCTTGGTTTGACCTAGAAAACCCGACATAGGTCCCAATTGCATGTATTTTTCTTTTAACCGTTAAACGAGTTATAAATATTCAGTATTATTCATAAAAGTAGCCCTAGTGCTCTACGAGTATATCTCATTAGTGAGACTCTCTAGGTTCAGACATATCCGTCACGAAATCAAATTTCATATCCATAATTCACCCACCCGTAAATTATGACAAACACGGATAAACTCTATGAACCATATGGGTCGAGGTCACTACATACCTATGATCCCTCCATCACAGGTATCCGGATTATTCCAAAGATATAGATACAAATTTCAAATCTAATCACGTCGACGTTTCTATTGGCAAACCCCTAATAACACTTAGAACTGATTTCTACAGTGTACCACGGGCCCATGGATTTAACAGATTGTTAATTCCATATTTGAATACCTATGCTCTGTACACAGAGCTGACAGATCATTTCTTGATACACACAGGATATCCTGAGCATCAGTCTACACCCAATGAACAGGCGGAGGTCTGATCAGAATAGATCGGTGACGTGACTGCCATCTAAGTGTAGAGGATAACTCATATATCCATAATGCTATCTCAAGTCAAAGAATCATTATGCTCACTCAACCCGAGAAGATTCTTATTGAAGTTGGTTTACCATCCATTAAGAATTTTCGGTGAGTCGTTCAGTGTTTATCCGCTATAAACACCTACACGTCTATAAGAGACTCCAAGACTCATGGTTCATTGAGAAACCATCAGATTCCAATATACGACATGTTCCAGTCTCAACGAGTTTACTTTACTGACCAAGTAGTGTAAACCTTGACTGGGAACTGTCTAAGAATGACAACAATATGATACAACTCAATGTCAGTTGCGATGCTTTTACAACAGTATCATAACTAATCATTCTAAGGTCTGTTATGTCTTTACCATATTAAAAAAGATGTTATAAAAAAGAAACTGTTTATTTTATTCATAATAAAATATTACATTAGTATTTACAATGGTATATATAATAAAATTGGCGCTCGGAGCACAAACCCTAACATTAAATCCTTGTATTCCATCAATAGTTCCACAACCACATCAGACACCTCCACTATCTTTCCCACTTTGACTTCTATGAGTGCAGCCAAATATGTTTCTTCCCCGCGCTTCAACCCACTCTCAATCTGTAAGGTTGATACAAACTCTCGTTGTCCCTCAGCCCATTTACTGTCGCACACTTTGCCAACAGCAGTGATAAAGCATGGTTGGTCCTCATCACCAATCAGAAGACCTGCCAAGTAAGACATCACCACAACCCTGACCTGTATGAAAAACTGATTCCCCAAAATCAACTCAAAGTCATCCAAAGGTATTGTCATCAATGTGAATGACCCGACCAAGTTGTATCATCACTCCTGCAACTATGCCTTGAACTTGCTTTGTTGTCGAATTGACAGCCTTAATGTTACTCCCCGATTTAGTCAATTTGAGACCTAACTTCTCGGTAACTCCCACCGCAACAAACTTGTGTGTAGCCCCAGTGTCCACCATTACCCTCACTGTTTTCCCATTGATGAGAACTTGGAGATACATCAAGCCATTATCAAATCTGTCTTCCCGTATTGCATTCACCAACTGAAGAGGGTTCATCCGACTAGGCCCTGCCGAGTCTCCTTCCCATTCCTTGCCCATTTTTGCTGCCACAAGTGCATTCGGTTTCTCTTTTTGAGGCAGTCCCTCACCCTATATAGACCATCACAGATGAAACTAAATTTGATTTAGTGATACATGTATAATATACATGTCTAATATACATGTCTTTTATATACATTTTCGATCCAATACCGAATAGATATCTAATTATGATTAGATTGAAACTAAATCTGATTTAGTGATATATGTATATTAGACAAAGACCCTAGGATTTACAACGTAGTGCGCAGTTACAACATAGTTTGTAATTGACATTGGGAAGCATCACTATAAGTTGTATATCCTTAAATAAAGTTCATGGTAAAGATTTACTAACACGGGTCGGTTATTAAAATTCGTTGAGACCAGTACATATCGTATATCTGACTTGGTCCGATTATTTATCCCAATGAACCATGAGTCTCAGGAGACTCGTATAGACATGTAGGTGTTTATTTGATAAACACTGAACGACTCACTGAAGATTTCCTAATAGATGGTACACCAACGTCAATAGGAATCTTCTCGAGTTGAGCGAGCATAATGGTCCTTCGACTGGAGATACCACAGTGGATATATGAGTTATCCTCTATACTTTGATGGCAGTCACGTCACCGATCTATTTATATCAGACCTCCGCCTGTTCGTTGGGTGTGGACTGATGCTCATGATATCCAATGCGTATCAAGATAGAATCTGCCAGTCCTATGTACAGGGCATATGTTTCTTACACGTGTTTGCGATCTAGTAAATCCATGGCCGTCGTATAACTTCGGAAGTGAGTTCTGAGTGTTATTATAAGATCGTAAATTTGAAAGTCGACTATATTATACCATAAGGATTTGACGTTTTTATCTATATCCCAGGTATAATATGGAGATCCTATGACAGAGGGATTATACGTTTGTAATGACCTCGACTTGCATAGTTTAGCGAGATTATCCGTGGTCGTCATAATTCATGAGTGGGTGAATTGTGGACACGAAATTAGATTTCTTGATGGATAAACTTAAACTTAGAGAGTCCCATAATATAAAGTGTACTCATTGATCACTTGGGCAACACGTTATGAATAATACAGATTATTCATAATACTTCACCATATTAAATGAGTTAATTCGAATCGTTTAAACGGTTAAACGAAAACACATGCATAAGGGCATTTTTGGTCAATCGTAATTATTGTGTATTTGTATTTGATACATAATTTGATTAGATACACATTAATTAATCTTCAAATGAGACTTTGACACATGCCATTAATATATGTATTTGTTATTTAATGTAAATAAAAATACATATATAATAATTATATTAATTAATTATTTAGATATTTAAATGTTAAATATTTGAATAATTAAATAATATCCATATTACATAAATGTTATACAATATGTTTATTTATTATTGATACATGTGGCATGTTTTAATTAAGCTTAATGTGTGCAAATTTGATTTGTTAACATAAAGCTTGTTTTAATTTAATGAAATTAAAATTACAAAAAATGACAAAAATGCCCCTAAAAATCGGCAATAGCAAGAATTAAAGAGCAAAATTTTTCTTTTCTTCTTCTAAGCTTTCCATGGCTGAAAATAACTCTCCAAATACACCTCCAAATTTACTTGATGATTCAAGGAAGGAAAAAGAAGAAAATCAAGAAAAAAGACTTAAGGAATTAGGAGAATTAAAGGTAATTCTATATATCCCTAAGCTTAGAAAGCATGTTTCTTGTTTCTTGATGATCTAGTGAGATTCTAGGGTTTCTTTTTTTCTTAAAAATTTGGGGCTTTTTGATTTGGAGGTTGGATTGGAAGGCTTGGTGTATGTGTGAAGTAGTATTGAAAGATATTATTGTAATATTTATTCAATTTGATCATTTGATAATATGTTGCCATTCTAGAGTGTTATGACCACTCCTGTAATGCCTATAATTGTTCTTGGGTGCTTCAATTGTGGTGGCTTGGATTGGTATTGTGATTAATTTGATTAATGTTGAAAAAGTTGGATTAAAGCATGAAAATTTGATTATTTTTGTTACAAAATAAGATCTGGAAAAAATGGTTTTATTTTGATGAAAATAATGTCATATGAATGTATTGGATGTGTTTTTGGTGTTGGAACAATTGACGTAAACTATTTCGAAGTTGAAATATGTAAAAACGGTGAAAAACGGCGTTACCGGGTGACTTTTGAGCCAACCGGGTGACAGCTGCCCAAACAGTGAATTTGTCACTATTTGGGCAGCCCATGAACTGCCCTAGTACTTTTTGGTCTGACATGGGCAGCCCTCGTGTGCGTTGGCTTGTCGGTTCGATCAAAAATACGTTTTATGCCATTTTGCGGAAAAATATTTTCGTAAACGTTTCGCGATGTTTCTTAACTATTTATGTCGCTATTTGATATCGAATAAATATATTTGGGTGAAATATGAATAAATTATTCATATTGGATATTAAATAATTTATTCGGTAATTTAAAAAGTTTTAAGATTACGATCTCACCCGAATCGCGAGCTTCCGCTGCGCCCGCATTAAAACCCCAACAAAAATGGTATCAGAGCAGGTCTGATCCTTCATCCATTACAATTTTCATGTTTGATATATGATATATAATCCAATTTTGATGTTTGTACATGCATGCAATTTAGATATTTCTTGACTTTTCGGTTCTACGCTAACGGGAAACGTAACAGAAATTTAATGGTTAAGTTAAGTTATGTTTTCTAAGGTAGAAATTGAATCGTTTAGAAATTGATGAAGATTATATTCTGGATTTGATGTAGAGCAAAGCTTTATTGAGGAATATCCCCGCTTAAATAAGGCATTAAAGTGACATGTATTGGATGCATGTTTCTTGGTCCGTCTTGTCAATACGGTTTATGGGTATCTTTCTATTGTTGCATCCGAGAAAGTGCCAAAGCAGTGAGGGTGTAGTTTATAGAATTTTATCCATGCCGGATGTATATTTGATACTAGACAAATTCAAGTGAAAGTGGAAATCCTGAACGTGCCAAAGCTGTCAGGACTACATTAGTAGCTTGAGTTTGTCATTGGCAAGTGAAGTCTTGATATGCCTCATTGTGAACGTGCCAAAGCTGTCATAATGAGAAACGGTCAGGACCAAAATCAGGAGTCACAGTGAGTGTGATTGACAATGAGTTGTCTACCTAATGAATATACGTAAGCGAGATCGTGCCAAAGTTGTGAGTCGAAATATATTCACTGGGTCCACCTCTCACTATGGAATTCGATTTAATTATTGAATTCCCATTTTTTCATTGGGGATTACGATAATACGTAAAGTAGTGGGAGACACTGCTGGGTTAAAAATCCATAACTAAAGCAGTGTGTAATTTTATGGAAATTGCTGCTTTTGTTTTCCTTTATTCTATACTGTTAATAGAATTAAACTTCTAATCCACTGCATGCATATTATTTGAATATGTTTTCTGACTTCACTTTTGGTTGCGTATTTCTAGAATAGGTTCTAGAATGTAAGTTGACTTGGATATTGTTAGATTAGTTAAAACCATCGGGAACTGTTGTTTCGATTTTCTTGAAAATCAATATGGTTAGTGACTTAGTTATTAAGTCACGATAAGTAATCTAAATAGATATCTGTTTTAGGATATAATTGTCTAGAGAGAATAGTTTCTTATGCGGTAAGAATTGACGTGAATTAGTTCATGTCTCGAGATTCTTGACTAGCATTAAGAAAACTCAATTAGGTATTTGTTTATCTTATAATGACATTTCTTGGCTTTAGTGACTTTTAGAAGTCATGTGTTTGACACAGTTTGCTAATTAATTATTTACAATTGTTGTGAATAATTGAAGGCAAATTATAGAGCTTAAGAAATGAGATGTGTATAGTTATGTGTTGAGAATATCGATTATCACAATACGACAACTATAGGTATTGGATACCAGATCTCTCATCTAGTTATTTATAATACTATTTAATGATTGTTTTGATATTTGATGTCAAAACTTGCGACTATTGGATTGTTACTTGTTCTTTATAAATAATTACTACATATTTTAATAGGACTAGTAGTGTCATTGATGAAGAGATAAACATTAAGAAAAATATTATGTTAACTAAATAACTTAGAATTGTGCTTTATGAGATTTTATCACATAAGCATTATATGCTTATTCTGTATGGTAAATGATGGTTTGATACATGATCACACCATATATCCTTCTCCATTTAATGAATATTGTATTCAGGATGTGATTAAATCTCATTTAACCAATGATTGTCATTGGACCACAGATTTATTAAACTAATACATTGGATGTATGTAGTTTAATGAATTAGAAATTGCCTTGGATAGTTTTCTTTACTTCGTTACTCGTAACTTAGTTAATGAGTTGTCATGACTTAGTTGCGTGTTTCTAAAAGAATATATATTGAACTTCTTGAATGGTTTGATAACTTTCAATATGTTTATGATGAAACGCGAATAGAATATTTTGAATGGTTCAAAGATATTCTATTTGAAGTGTTGAAAACTATAATTTTAAAATTCATCGAGAGTCTTTGAATTGTTCAGGAATATTTGATATGATCAAACATGTGAATTTATGGCAATTAGTTCTAAAGTTATTTAATGAATCTGATTCTTACTCAATATTATTCTTCTATGATTCCATCGTGATGGAATTGATCAGTAGGAGAAATCGAATCTTATATGATTTGATTCGTTTGATACTGAGTGTTACTGAATTAGTTTCAATACTCTTAGGGATACACTCCAGTAACACTAATTCATCTTTTTAATTAAGGTTCCATTAGTTTCTACAGTTACGTATATGATATGTATAAGTAGAAAATTTGAATCTTAAAAGGTTTGAGATTTGAATCTTTCTTTTATATAATGGTTATATAATTGAAAGTACTTGCGCCTCGAAAGTACAAGTAAAAGTTTATCATTTATTCTATTTAATAGAATATTGTATTCTATTTGATAAAATATCTTTTCTACGATCTCGAGTAATAAAATTTTTTTATTACTTGATAAGTAGCATAAGATGTTAATGATTATAGAAAAGACTTGACTTATTGAAGTCAAATGAGAGACTGATAAACTATAAATGGAACTACATAATTAATAAGATGAACTGACCCAACGATATCTTTCGTATAAGTTTAATAGGATGTCATAATCATTTACAAAAGTATTCGATACTTCATGATTCTATTGTTTTCTTATCGAAGAAAATTATCCTATAACTTATAATGAGAGCGATATTTGATATCGATTTTGGAAATTACCATTGAACCATAGATCTAAGATTGTTCATAGCTTACTACGATCAAGTTTTGAACTTGATTAAGCTTTCGTTATAAATCGTTCATAAAATGTGCAAATTGTTTGCTCAGCAAAAACAAAATGAGCTTATTAAAGGTTTGACATTTATAGTATGACAGTGAGAAAAGTTATACTCAGTAATCTATTGTAGATTCTGAGAAAACTTGTCTCTAGTCGCACTAATTGAACAATTAAAGATTTTTTTGTTAATGTTGATATTAAACTATGTATTTTGGCTAAAGAATGCAAAGTGGCGTTCCTAAATGTTTTCTTCGAATGAGAAATCTGTTGTGGTTTCTTTGTTTGAAGAGTTCATTCTAGAATGGCCCTAGAATTTGTATTCTGCTAAGATAACAGTTTGATATACTAGCTTATAGAGTCTATTGTAGACTCAAATAAGCTTTCCGAAAATCTGTGTTCTCTAATTTTAATACAGTCAGATTGTCTGATTTTATCAAAACATAGAGAATACATATTTGATAGTAAGGTCAGTGAGAGCGTACAAATTTCATTCTAGTGTTATATATCCTAACGACATTATCATTATTAATGTAATAATGAAATATTTGTGAGGTAAAAGATTTACCTAAGTCTTCTTTTCTCTGTGATAGCAGTGAGAGTAGTCTCTGTTATATTGGATATAAAGTTTCATATATGATATAAAACTAAGAGACTTGTGAGAAACTCTTATTAGTCGTACATTAGATATGATCTAATAAAGGGCACAAAAAGACAATATGTATGACAGTTAGTATAACTGTTTGACAGTTAGTGTGTCTCTTGTATATAGTATTTATCTTTCGTAAAAGACGATTCCTTTGTTGAAAGAGGAATTGATTAGAATGTCTAATCAATCTTAAGCATTATAGGATGATGGCATAATGAATACTGTACTGTGTACGATTAAAGATATCAATTTAATTGTAATTGTTAGGAGTTATTTTGATATGCTGCAGACCATAGGATGTGTCTTGAAACATGTTATTTATTATCCTTGAGATATTAAGAACAAGTTTCTTATTAATGGAGAATATAATCCGCAACCATTAAGGTCAGATTAGTTTTGAGTCTAATTATGACATTAGATGGTCTATGTCATATAAAGTCAAAAAATATGCAGTGGGAGTGTCACGGTTGATTCTACTGTGTTAGTGGAATTCGTTGCAACTTATGAAGTATTTCCTTATGAAGTTGCATAGTGACCTTATAGATTAGAAGTTTTGATATTACTGTTGTGCTTGCGGTTGTCTGCATAGTTTTTGGATTTGATCCTTAAATACATAGAGAACTTAGTATCTATAGCACAATATTGATATCGCATCTGAGTCATATTGATGTAGAACTTGGGTTATACAAAATATGAATGATGATAGTTAAGGCAAACGATTGGGTTTGTTGGACAGACTTAATATGTTATAGCGGACCTACTTCTTGTTGCCTACCTCTTGAGTGCTAGGTGAGCTCTTGAGGGTCATGAGTATGTGATACACATTGAGATGTGTATATGATACCATGGATTGGCACTAGAGCAAGTGGGAGAAATTGTTAGGGTTGGTGCTCAGAGTGTAAATCCAGATCGTATTTATGTCTGATTCATGAATACGAACAATTCCTTTTTCCATAATATTACTTATTAAATGGTAACACCTCTTGTCTTTTATATACATTTTCGATCCAATTACGAATAGATATCTAATTATGATTATATTGAAACTAAATCTGATTTAGTGATACATGTATATTAGACAAAGACCCTAGGATTTACAACGTAGTGCGCAGTTACAACATAGTTTGTAATTGACATTGGGAAGCATCACTATAAGTTGTATATCCTTAAATAAAGTTCATGGTAAAGATTTACTAACACGGGTTGATTAGTAAAATCCGCTGAGACCAGCACATGTCGTATATCATGACTTGGTCCGATGGTTTATCCCAATGAACCATGAGTCTCAGAAGACTCGTATAGACATTTGGTATTTATTTGATAAACACTGAACGACTCACTGAACATTTCCTAATAGATGGTACACCAACGTCAATAGTTATCTTCTCGAGTTGAGCGAGCATAGTGGTCCTTCGACTTGAGATACCACAGTGGATATATGAGTTATCCTCCACACTTTGATGGCAGTCATGTCACCGATATATTTAGATCAGACCTCCACCTGTTCGTTGGGTGTGGACTTATGCTCATGATATCCAGTGCGTATCAAGATAGAATCTGTCAGTCCTGTGTACAGGGCATAGGTATCCTACACGTGTTTACGATCTAGTAAATCCATGGTCGTGGTATAACTTCATAAGCGAGTTCCGAGTGTTATTTAGAGATCGTAAATTTAAAAGTCGACTATATTATACCATAAGGATTTGACATTTTTATCTATATCCCAGGTATAATATGGATAGCCTGTGACGGAGGGATTATACGTATGCAATGACCTCGACTTGTATAGTTTAGCGAGATTATCTGTGGTAGTCATAATTAATGAGTGGGTGAATTATGGACACGAAATTGGATTTGTGACGGATAAACCTAAACTTAGAGAGTTTCACAATATGAAGTGTACTCGTTGAGCACTTAGGCAACGCGTTATAAATAATACAGATTATTCATAATACTTCACCGGATTAAATGAGTTAATTCGAATCGTTTAAACGGTTAAACGAAAACACATGCATAAGGGCATTTTTGGTCAGTCATAATTATTGTGTATTTGTATTTGATACATAATTTGATTAGATATACATTAATTAATCGTCAAATGAGACTTTGACACATGCCATTAATTTATGTATTTGTTATTTAATGTAAATAAAAAAACATATATAATAATAATTATATTAATTAATTATTTAGATTTTTAAATGTTAAATATTTGAATAATTAAATAATATCCATATTACATAAATGTTATGCAATATGTTTAATTATTATTGATACATGTGGCATGTTTTAATTAAGCTTAATGTGTGCAAATTTGATTTGCTAACATAAAGCTTGTTTTAATTTAATGAAATTAGAATTACAAAAAATGACAAAAATGCCCATAAAAATCGGCAATAGCAAGATTTAAAGAGCAAAATTTTTCTTTTCTTCTTCTAAGCTTGCCATGGCCGAAAATCACGCTCCAAATACACCTCTAAATTTACTTGATGATTCAAGGAAGGAAAATGAAGAAAATCAAGAAAAAGGCTTAAGGAATTAAGAGAATTAAAGGTAATTCTATATATCTCTAAGCTTAGAAAGAATTTTTCTTGTTTCTTGATGATCTAGTGAGATTCTAGGGTTTCTTGTTTTCTTAAAAATTTACGGCTTTTTGATTTGGAGGTTGGATTGGAAGGCTTGGTGCATGTGTGAAGTAGTATTGAATGATATTACTGTAATATTTGTTCAATTGATCATTTGATGATATGTTTCCATTCTAGAGTGTTATGACCACTCCTGTAATGCCTAGAATTGTTCTTGGGTGCTTCAATTATGGTGGCTTGGATTGATGTTGTGATTAATTTGATTAATGTTGAAAAACTTGGATTAAAGCATGACAATTGATTATTTTTATTACAAAATCAGATCTGAAAACTCTGGGTATATTGTGATGAAAATAATGTAATATGAATGTATTGGATATGTTTTGGGTGTTGGAACAATTTCCGGAAACTATTTCGGAGTTGAAATATGTGAAAATGGCGAAAAACGACGTTACCGGGTGACTTTTGAGCCTACCGGGTGACTGCTGCCCAAACAGTGAATTTTTCACTATTCGGGCAGCCCATGAACTGCCCTAGTACTGTTGGGGCTGACCTGGGCAGCCCTCGTGTGCGTTGGGTGGTTGGTTCGGTCAAAAACGTGTTTTATGCCATTTTGCGGAAAAACGTATTCGTAAAAGTTTTGCGAAGTTCCTTAACTATTTATGTCGCTATTTGATATCGAATAAATATGTTTGGGTGAAATATAAATAAATTAATCATATTGGATATTGAATAATTTATTCGGTAATTTAAAAAGTTTTAAAATTACGATCTCACTTGAACCGCGAGCTTCCGCTGCGCCCGCGTTAAAACCCCAACAATTTGCAATCCAGACATGAAGTTAAATAGCTTGTCCTCATCGAATGGAGCCAGTTTGCTTCAAACTTTTCAAGGTTTCCCTTACAATCCATGTTTTTTTGGTGGGGAGGAATAGATCCTTCAACTTCTTCTTCAGCGCCTCCCATGTGTTTATTGTGGGACGCCCTGATGAGCGGAAAATATATCAATATTTACCCCCCCTTTTACTTAATATTTTGTTTAGTTTCTCGTGTTTGATGAACGTTTTGATGTGTTTTAGTTTATTTTGCAGATAAAATAATATTGGGACAGAATGAAATCATTTAGGACGAAATGTGGGTCAAATAAGGGCAAAAATTGGACTTTACATATTAATTTTGGAGATTGGAAACTTGAAAGGGCGTTTTAACGAAGTGCAGTTTTGGAAATTCCAGTTTTGCGCATCTGTCGTAATTTGGGCATAACGTTTTACTCTGATATCGGATTGAGCTGATTCAAGTTCCAGATTAAAGAAGACTCAAAGATCTACAACTTTGAAAGATAAAATAATTTCTAATTCTGAAGCTTTCATGCCTGACATTGATGAACCATCCAGAAGTGTGTTGTGTGTAATTATTAAAGTCATTTTCAATCATTTTCAAAGCAAAAAAATAAATTAATAAATAAATAATAGAAATTATCAAATCACCACCAAACATGAAAAGCAATTAGTGGAGAAATTAATAATGGATTTGGTGGAGTAATTAGTGGAGCAATTACTGGAGCAATTAATAATGGATTTGGTGGATGATTTGATGGAGGCAAAATTTTGCCTATAAATACCAAGCCGTTTCATTTGTAAATTCATACTTTCTTCTAAAGAATTCCTTAAGAATACTAAGAAGATTGTATCTTGTTTGTTTATTTATAGCTTTCAGAAATTAATTTCCGCTTTTGCACTTTCTTTTCTTTACTTTTCAGTTTTTACTTTCCGCAATTTACTTTTACGCACAATATTTTTCTTTTTTTAATTTTCAATTTTTTACTTTTCAGTAATGAGGAGGTAACTCCCATTTGCTGGGGTAAAAGGTAAAACTTTTATTACTAATATTTAGATTAATCTCCCTTAATTATAATATATAAACTAGTTAAAACCTGACTTAACGAGGATACCGCCATATTGGTCGGTTGGTAATTATTTAAATTGGTTTTAACATGACTAAACTGGATACCGCCTGATTGGTAGATTGGTAATTAATTATTAATTTGACTTAATCTGGTTACCACCTATATGGCTGGTTGGTAAAATAATCACAAGTTAATATATTAGATTAAGAGAGATATCTAAATAGTAAATAGTCAAAGTTGATCCTTTTACCTCAGCATTTTATTTTATTTTACTTTTCAGCTTTTACTTTATGTCTTTTACTTTTCAGCATTTTTACTTTATGTATTTTACTTTTAAGCTTTTACTAGCCCTAGTTATGTGTTAGTTATCTGGGGTTGTGATGAATTCTAATATCACCGGTTTATAAGAGGTTATTTTATAGTTTGGGCAATTTAAAGGTTTACTTATTAAGTCTTAAGCTTAATGCTTCTTGTTGTCTGATCACCAATAAGATTGATCTGGTAAATCTAAAATGAACTAGACATAGGGATTTTAGGTTTCAGCCTTATAGTTAATAGCCCACGATCTTCCTTGAGGATAAATAACCCTTTAATAGATTTCCTTACAGGATAGACATATACCTGTAGGGCGGGGGTAGCCATAATTGGAACTTAAACTTAATGAATCCAGTTAATTTGGTTGACATAGACATATGGTTCAATTGGGTTATACTGGGTATTTGCGTCTGACCATAGACAGAGGCTTTTGCATAATTTAGTGTTCAATGTTAGTAAACCGATTTATTACACAAACATAAAATAATCACTTCATCTTTTAAAAGATATTAGAAAGATTCACAACTCTAGATCTTTGAGTCTTTTGTTATTTTCCTTAGTA
Organism: Zanthoxylum bungeanum; assembly: GCA_019454045.1. Lineage (NCBI taxonomy): Eukaryota > Viridiplantae > Streptophyta > Magnoliopsida > Sapindales > Rutaceae > Zanthoxylum > Zanthoxylum bungeanum. Next base: position 63,410 of record SKCR01017118.1, read on the forward strand.
TTTTCTTTTGTTTATTTTATTTATTTTAATTAAGGAAAACCACATTCAACCAATCAAACAATCATTCTCTTCTCTATTTAATCAGATATTTGTAATAAATAGATTCAACAATTAATAACAACAATAGGAATTAAGTCCTCGTGGGATCGATATTTTTATACTACTTGAACGATACGTGCGCTTGCGTTATACGTGTGTGTTTACGCCGGTCAAGTTTTTGGCGCCGTTGCCGGGGACTTATTTTTCATGAGTTATTAACTTTGAAGCTATCTAATTTACTTGTATCTAATTTTCTTTATTTTTATCTGTAACTTTTCTTCTTTTGTTTTCAGGTGATTGAAAAATTGAACATTATTGGGAGATTGAAAGATTACGAGCTTTACTAGAAGAAGATACACCCCAAATCTGGGAGCAACAGTCCGGTTTTCTGAGGCCTGTTGTCCAGCCCAACAACTATCACTGGATGCCAGAACCAAGCAATACCACATTTGCTCAACAAGACACAATGGGGAGATGTGACATATGTAATGGTAACCACCCGAGAGATCATTGTGAGTACAACTACAATCCAGGGTGGCAGAGATATCAAAATCCTTCATAGTATGAAGAACCATCATACTTTCCATCTTATCCACCATTCTTCTACGATCTTCACCAAGAACCAGAACCATCAGAGGAAGATCAGTTGATTCACATGCTCAAAGATTGGTTCGAGGAACGGGAAGCTCAATTTGATGCACAAATTCAGAGTCAAGCAGCGTCTATACAGAGGGTGACAGATCAAGTTATACAATTAACAAATAACCTGAATCACATATCTCACGGAGCAAATTCAAATACTACTGAAGAAGCCTTCGAATATCCTGAGATTCATCATGACATCATAACAGAGGATGAAGCCGAGCAGTATCAAGAATCAGAGGTATCAGTTCAGGAGCCTGAACCAACAAAGTCTCAATTTGATTTTTAGTATTATGACTCTGATGAGGATAAAGAAGCTGAGCTATTTGTACCAACTGCACCAACAAATGAGGATGAAACTTTCTGTCCTCTAAATGAAGATCTTGTAGCTTCCATTGCACAAATGTTTGAAGAAGATCTACCTGAGCCAATCATTTCACTCATATCAGAGGATGAAGATATAAAAACAGACATAACTTTACATCCTCAAATTGACACTTATGGAGCATGGATTTCATAGATGACGGATGAAGAGTTGAATACGGAAATTTTAAAATTCATCTGTGAAGAAAAGGTGGAGCAAGAAGCAGAGCAAATGTCTGAAATTATTGAGAATCCAATGCATTCAGGCGAAACATCATTGTTTTGGGGAGTACAAATCAAAGATATCACCCAGAAGCTTGACAGAATGGAACTCCCATTCCAAGTCAAGCACCATACAAGACCTCCAGATTTTCTTTCTTTCTTTTCAGAAACCACTGGAGCAACAAAGGTTAAAAAGGTGGCACAAGCACTGAATGAGACAAAAGTCTTTTTGCCCCTTTACCGTTGGAAGAAACCCTTCAAAAGCAACGCACACGGGATTGTCTTTAATCGGACATCCTAAACGACGTTGAAACCTCATTGACGAATAGATTTCAATCACGTCTGGCTGAAGAAGAAAAAATTAGCGCTAGCAGGGAGGCAACCTATGCACTTTGTTGTAATTTATATTTTTATATTTTGTGTATACATGTTGTAGAGTTTTTAATTTTGTGTGTTATTTTTGTAGGGAAAAGCTCAACCAAAGCATAAGACAGAAGGAATGGTGTTTGGCAAAAATAAGAGCTAATTCATTAGCGATGGCTGAGTAAGGAATGGATTCTTGAGACGCATCCTAATGAATTTATACTAAGCGAATGGCGTATTGCGTACACAATTTTGTTGCCTTAATTATTGCTTTGATTTGCTTTTCTGTTGTAATTATCTTTATTTTCGTAGACATGATCCAGACTTTTTGACCTTTCACGATTTCTTTTATTGTTTAGCTAACAATCGTCCTTTGGAAGATACTAGTGCTATTATTACTCACCCTTTTCAGGTGTTATAAATTCAACTCATCATTTCACTTTTGAAGACATCCAGAGTTGAGAAAGAAATACATAAAAATGGAAGCCACTTCAAGAAGATGAGTTGAAAACATCTGTGTGTTTTGCGGTACTAGTGTTGGTACTAAACCACAAATCGTAGAAGCAGCACATGAATTGGGTCGAGTCTTAGCTACAAGGAATATGCACTTAATATATGGCGGGGGCAATATTGGACTTATGAGGATCGTTTCAAAGGCTGTATAGGAAGGAGGCAGTCACGTTTTGGGAATCATCCCAAAATTCTTGGCAGAGGCTAATCTTATTGAACCATCAAACGGAGAGGAAATGATCGTGACAGGTATGTCTGAATGACTGGTAGAAATGATTAACCGTGCTGATGCTTTTACTACTTTGCCAGGTGGCTTGGGTACATTGGAGGAAATTTTTATTGTGCTATCTTGGGCAAACCTGAACATACACCCGAAACTGCTTGGACTATACAACGTTGAAGGATTTTATGATTTTCTTTGTGTGTTTCTTGATGATACTCGGAAAAATGGGTTCGTGTCAAAACCTATGAAAGAACTCCTCTATACTGCCAAAACTGCTCAGGATCTAATAGACCAACTCTTAGCCTATGAACCACAAGTTGACCCTATCCTTTCAAAGATAAATTGGTCCGAGGACGATCGTGGTAAGAGGCGTCGGAATAATCTGGATCTTAACCTTTAATTTCCTATAGAATTTCAGCTAACCAGGTACTATCTTCTAAGCTCTTCTTCTACTGTATAAGACATTGGGGACAATGTCTCATTTAGGTTTGGGGGAGGGAATTAGTTAATCAGTACCTTGTTTTTAGTTTGTGTGTTTTTTTTATTTTTAGTCCTAAATTTTTCGAAAAATACAAAAAAAAATTGAAAATTTTTCAAAAATTACAAAAATATTTTGTGTTTTTATTTTGACTAAAAATATGAAATTGGTAAGAGATAGCTCAGTAAGAAGTTTCCACTCCTGAGACGTATCTCAAACCTATTTCGGAACAAGTTAATTTTTGTTTATTTCATTATAAATTATTTAATTTATGAATTCTCCATAAAACTGACTAAAATGGATCTTCATATGCTCAGTTAGCAGATATTATCAACATACATAGTAACATACGGACATGAGCTAAAATTGAAAAGTTTGTAATATTCAGTGCTCTAGTTTAATTGGAGAAAGCATCTCAAAAAGTGATGGAATAAAAAAAAAAACGTCTAAGATCCGAGTTATTAAGTCTATAAGGGTGTTTTAACACCTAGTGCCCTAAAACCAATTGGTTTGGGAGTCACTGGCCTAAAGCTCGCTACATGGATCAAGGATGTTGCAAAAACCAATATATATATATCTAAAGTCTGAGTAATTAAGTCCGTAGGGGTGTCTTAACACCTGGTGCCCTAAAGCCAACTGGTTTGGGAGCCACTGACCCAACACTCGCTACATAGATGGAAGATATTGTATATAAATAAAATAAAAATCAAAAATCAAAGAAAAAAATCAGAAAAATCAGAAAAATTATTCCATTGCTACAAATGGTGTGAATTTTGATAAAACTTTAGGACAAAAATATTACTCTCATATCAACTGCATTTGTGACTGTTGTGGGCAAAAATGAGTTGTTTAATATTTTGTCGGATGTGTATATGGAGAATGATAAATATAATAAGAGAATTTACTTATTCAGTAATTTAGAAGGAAAGAAAACAACTAGTAACTTTTGTAAAATGTTTGTGGGTATCATTGATGTAAACCCCCACGAGACTACAACTCGTCCACTATGAACACCTAGTGGTTTAAAGGATTGTTGCATATGCTAAATGTAAACCGTGAACCCTACGAAAGTGGATTAGTTTAATTTTAATTGTTTCTTGTATTTTATTTTGTTGTTTTGCTCGAGGACTAGCAAAATGTTAGGTTTGGGGGTGTGATGAGCGGAAAATATATCAATATTTACCACCCCTTTTACTTAATATTTTGTTTAGTTTCTCGTGTTTGATGAACGTTTTGATGTGTTTTAGTTTATTTTGCAGATAAAATAATATTGGACATAATGAAATCATTTAGGACGAAATGTGGGTCAAATAAGGGCAAAAATTGGACTTGACATATTAATTTTGGAGATTGGAAACTTGAAAGGGCGTTTTAACGAAGTGCAGTTTTGGAAATTCCAGTTATGCGCATCTGTCGTATTTTGGGCATGACCTTTTACTCCGATATCGGATTGAGCTTATTCAAGTTCCAAATTAAAGAATACTCACAGATCTACAACTTTGAAAGACAAAATAATTTATAATTCTGAAGATATCATGCCCGAAATTGATGAACCATCCAGAAGTGTGTTGTGTGTAATTATTAAAGTCATTTTCAATCATTTTCAAAGCAAAAAAATAAATTAATAAATAAATAATAAAAATTATCAAATCAGCACCAAACATGATAAGCAATTAGTGGAGCAATTAATAATGGATTTGGTGGATGATTTGATGGAGGCAAAATTTTGCCTATAAATACCAAGCCATTTCATTTGTAAATTCATACTTTCTTCTAAGGAATTCCTTAAGAATACTAAAAAGATTGCATCTTTTTGTTTATTTATAGCTTTCAGTAATTAATTTCCGCTTTCGCACTTTCTTTTCTTTACTTTTCAGTTTTTCCTTTCCGCAATTACTTTTACGCATAATATTTTTCTTTCTTTAATTTTCAATTTTTGAATTTTCAGTAATGAGGAGGTAACTCCCATTTATTGGGGTAAAAGGTAAAACTTTTATTACTAATATTTTGATTAATCTCCCTTAATTATAATATATAAACTAGTTAAAATCTTACTTAACGAGGATACCGCCATATTGGTCGGTTGGTAATTATTTAAATTGGTTTTAACCTGACTAAACTAGATACCGCCTAATTGGTTGATTGGTAATTAATTATTAATTTGACTTAATCTGGTTACCACCTATATGGCTGGTTGGTAAAATAATCACAAGTTAATATATTAAATTAAGGGAGATATCTAAATAGTAAATAGTAAAAGTTGATCCTTTTACCTTAGCATTTTATTTTATTTTACTTTTCATCTTTTATTTTATGTTTTTTACTTTTCAGCATTTTTACTTTATGTATTTTACTTTTAAGTTTTTACTAGCCCTAGTTATGTGTTAGTTATCTGGGGTTGTGATGAATTCTAATATCACCGGTTTGTAAGAGGTTATTTTATAGTTTGGGCAATTTAAAGGTTTACTTATTAAGTCTTAAGCTTAATGCTTCTTGTTGTCTGATCACCAATAAGATTGATCTGGTAAATCTAAAATGAACTAGACATAGGGATTTTAGGTTTCAGCCTTAGACTTAATATCCCACGATCTTCCTTGAGGATAGATAACCCTTTAATAGATTTCCTTACAGGATAGACATATACCTGTAGGGCGGGGGTAGCCATAATTGGAACTTAAACTTAATGAATCCAGGTAATTTGGTTGATATAGACATATGGTTCAATTGGGTTATACTGGGTATTTGCGTCTGACCATCGACAGAGGCTTTTGCATAATTTAGTGTTCCAGGTTAGTAAACCGATTTATTACACAAACATAAAATAATCACTTCATCTTTTAAAATATATTAGAAAGATTCACAACCCTAGATCTTTGAGTCTTTTGTTATTTTCCTTAGTATTTTCTTTTGTTTATTTTAATTAAGGAAAACCACATTCAACCAATCAAACAATCATTCTCTTCTCTATTTAATTAGATATTTGTAAATAAATAGATTCAACAATTAATAACAACAATAGGAATTAAGTCCTCGTGGGATCGATATTTTTATACTACTTGAACGATACGTGCGCTTGCGTTATACGTGTGTGTTTACACCGGTCAAGTTTTTGGCGCTGTTGCCGGGGACTTATTTTTCATGAGTTATTAATTTTGAAGCTATCTAATTTACTTGTATCTAATTTTCTTTATTTTTATCTGTAATTTTTATTCTTTTGTTTTTAGGTGATTGAAAAATGGAACATTATTAGGAGATTGAAAGATTACGAGCTTTACTAGAAGAAGATACACCCCAAATCTGGGAGCAACAGTCCGATTTTCTGAGGCCTGTTGTCTAGCCCAACAACTATCACTGGATGCCAAAACCAAGCAATACCACATTTACTCAACAAGACGCAATGTGGAGATGTGACATATGTAATGGTAACCACCCGAGAGATCATTGTGAGTACAACTACAATCCAGGGTGGCAGAGATTTCAAAATCCTTCATGGTATGAAGAACCATCATACTTTCCATCTTATCCACCATCCATCTACGATCTTCACCAATAACCAGAACCATCAGAGGAAGATCAGTTGATTCACATGCTCAAAGATTGGTTCGAGGAACGAGAACCTCAATTTGATGCACAAATTCAGAGTCAAGCGGCATCTATACAGAGGATGACAGATCAAGTTATACAATTAACAGATAACCTGAATCACATATCTCACGGAGCAAATTCAAATACTACTAAAGAAGCCTTCGAATATCATGAGATTCATCATGACATCATAATAGAGGATGAGGCTGAGCAGTATCAAGAATCAGAGGTATCAGTTCAGGAGCCTGAACCAACAAAGTCTCAATTTGATTTTTATTATTCTGACTCTGATGAGGATAAAGAAGCTGAGCTATTTGTACCAACTGCACCAACAAATGAGGATGAAACTTTCTATCCTCTAAATGAAGATCTTGGAGCTTCCATTGCACAAATGTTTGAAGAAGATATACCTGAGCCAATCATTTCACTCAGATCAGAGGATGAAGATATAAAAACAGACATAACTTTACATCCTCAAATTGACACTTATGGAGCATGGATTTCACAGATGACGGATGAAGAGTTGAATACGGAAATTTTAAAATTCATCTGTGAAGAAAAGGTGGAGCAAGAAGCAGAGCAAATGGAGGAGCAAATGTCTGAACTTATTGAGAATCCAATGCATTCAGGCGAAACATCATTGTTTTGGGGAGTACAAATCAAAGATATCACCTAGAAGCTTGACAGAATGGAACTCTCATTCCAAGTCAAGCACCATACAAGACCTCTAGATTTTCTTTCTTTCTTTTCAGGAACCACTGGAACAACAAAGGTTAAAAAGGTGGCACAAGCACTGAATGAGCAAAAGTCTTTTTGCCCCTTTACCGTTGGAAGAGACCCTTCAAAAGCAATGCACACGTGATTGTCTTTAATCGGACATCCAAAATGACGTTGAAACCTCATTGACGGATAGATTTCAATCACGTCTGGCTGAAGACGAAAAATTTAACTCTAGCAGGGAGGCAACCTATGCACTTTGTTATAATTTATATTTTTATATTTTGTGTATACATGTTGTAGAGTTTTTAATTTTGTGTGTTATTTTTGTAGGGAAAAGCTCAACCAAAGCATAAGACGGAAGGAATGGCGTTTGGCAAAAATAAGAGCTAATTCATTAGCGATGGCTGAGTAAGGAATGGATTCTTGAGACGCATCCTAATAAATTTATACTAAGTGAATGGCGTATTGCGTACACAATCCTGTTGCCTTAATTATTGCTTTGATTTGCTTTTATGTTGTAATTATCTTTATTTTCGTAGACAGGATCCAGACTTTTTGACCTTTCACAATTTCTTTTATTGTTTAGCTAACAATCGTCCTTTGGAAGATACTAGTGCTATTATTACTCACCATTTTCAGGTGTTATAAATTCAACTCATCATTTCACTTTTGAAGACATCCAGAGTTGAGAAAGAAATACATAAAAATGGAAGCCACTTCAAGAAGACGAGTTGAAAACATCTGTGTGTTTTGCGGTACTAATGTTAGTACTAAACCACAATTCGTAGAAGCAGCACATGAATTGGGTCGAGTCTTAGCTGCAAGGAATATGCACTTAATATATGGCGGGGGCAATCTTGGACTTATGGGGATCGTTTCAAAGGCTGTACAGGAAGGAGGCAGTCACGTTTTGGGAATCATCCCAAAACCCTTGACAGAGGTAAATCTTATTGAACCATCAAACGGAGAGGAACTGATCGTGCCAGGTATGTCTGAACGACTGGTAGAAATGATTAACCGTGCTGATGCTTTTATTGCTTTGCCAGGTGGCTTGGGTACATTGGAGGAAATTTTTATTGTGCTATCTTGGGCAAACCTGAACATACACCAGAAACCGTTTGGACTATACAACGTTGAAGGATTTTATGATTTTCTTTGTGTGTTTCTTGATGATGCTCGGAGAAATGGGTTGTCAAAACCTATGAAAGAACTCCTCTATACTGCCAAAACTGCTCCGGATCTAATAAACCAACTCTTAGCCTATGAACCACAAGTTGACCCTATCCTTTCAAAGATAAATTGGTCTGATGACGAACGTGGTAAGAGGCGTCGGATTAATCTGGATCTTAACATTTAATTTCGTATAGAATTTCAGCTAATTAGGTACTATCTTCTAAGCTATTCTTCTACTGTAGAAGACATTGGGGACAATGTCTCATTTAGGTTTGGGGGAGGGAATTAGTTAATCAGTACCTTATTTTTAGTTTATGTGTTTTTTTTATTTTTAGTCCTAAATTTTTCGAAAAATACAAAAAAAAAATTGAAAAATTTTCAAAAATTACAAAAATATTTTGTGTTTTTATTTTGACTAAAAATGTGAAATTGGTAAGAGATAGCTGAGTAAGGAGTTTCCACTCCTGAGACGTATCTCAAACCTATTTCGGAACAAGTTAATTTTTGTTTATTTCATTTTAAATTATTTAATTTGTGAATTCTCCATAAAACTGACTAAAATGGATCTTCATATGCTCAGTTAGCAGATATTATCAACATACATAGTAACATACGGACATGAGCTAAAATTGAAAAGTTTGTAATATTCAGTGCTCTAGTTTAATTGGAGAAAGCATCTCAAAAAGTGATGGAATAAAAAAAAAACGTCTGAGATCCGAGTTATTAAGTCTGTAAGGGTGTTTTAACACCTAGTGCCCTAAAACCAATTGGTTTGGGAGTCACTTGCCCAAAGCTCGCTACATGGATCAAGGATGTTGCAAAAAATAAAATATATATATATATATCTATAGTCTGAGTAATTAAGTCCGTAGGGGTGTCTTAACACCTGGTGCCCTAAAGCCAACTGGTTTGGGAGCCACTGACCCAACACTCGCTACATAGATGGAAGATATTGTATATAAATAAAAAAAATCAAAAATCAAAGAAAAAAATCTGAAAAATCAGAAAAATTATTCCATTGCTACAAATGGCGTGAATTTTGATAAAACTTTATGACAAAAATATTACTCTCATATCAACTGCACTTGTGACTGTTGTGGGCAAAAATGAGTCGTTTAATATTTTGTCGGATGTGTATATGGAGAATGATAAATATAATAGGAGAATTTACTTATTCGGTAATTTAGAAGGAAAGAAAACAACTAGTAACTTGGAGTAGAAGTTTCACCTGATTAGTCACTAACTTCTTTATTCTCTTTTCGCTTGTCTTTTTGCTTTTGTGTGCATTAGTTTCACTACATTTTTACTTTTGTAAAATGTTTGTGGGTATCATTGATGTAAACCCTCACGAGACTACAACTCGTCCACTAGGGACACCTAATGGTTTAAAAGCTTGTTGCATATGCTAAATGTAATTGTGATCCCTACGAAAGTGGCTTAGTTTAATTTTAATTGTTTCTTGTATTTTATTTTGTTGTTTTGCTCGAGGACTAGCAAAATGTTAGGTTTGGGGGTGTGATGAGCGGAAAATATATCAATATTAACCACCCCTTTTACTTAATATTTTGTTTAGTTTCTCGTGTTTGATGAACGTTTTGATGTGTTTTAGTTTATTTTGCAGATAAAATAATATTGGGACACAATGAAATCATTTAGGACGAAATGTGGGTCAAATAAGGGCAAAAATTAGACTTGACATATTAATTTTGGAGATTGGAAACTTGAAAGGGCGTTTTAACGAAGTGCGGTTTTGGAAATTCTAGTTATGCGCATCTGTCGTATTTTGCGCATAACCTTTTACTCCGATATCGGATTGAGCTGATTCAAGTTCCAGATTAAAAATGACTCAAATCTCTACAACTTTGAAATACAAAATAATTTCTAATTCTGAAGATATCATGCCTGAAATTGATGAACCATCCAGAAGTGTGTTGTGTGTAATTATTAAAGTCATTTTCAAAGCAAAAAAATAAATTAATAAAAAAATAATAAAAATTATCAAATCACCACCAAACATGATAAGAAATTAGTGGAGCAATTAATAATGGATTTGGTGGATGATTCGATGGAGGCAAAATTTTTCCTATAAATACCAAGCCATTTCATTTGTAAATTCATACTTTTTCTAAGGAATTCCTTAAGAATACTAAGAAGATTGTATTTTGTTTGTTTATTTATAGCTTTCAGTAATTAATTTCCGCTTTCACACTTTCTTTTCTTTACTTTTCAGTTTTTACTTTCCGCAATTTACTTTTACGCATAGTATTTTTCTTTCTTTAATTTTCAATTTTTGACTTTTCAGTAACGAGGAGGTAACTCCCATTTGTTGGGGGTAAAAGGTAAAACTTTTATTACTAATATTTAGATTAATCTCCATCAATTATAATATATAAACTAGTTAAAACCTGACTTAACGAGGATACCGCCATATTGGTCGGTTGGTAATTATTTAAATTGGTTTTAACCTGACTAAACTGGATACCGCCTAATTGGTCGATTGGTAATTAATTATTAATTTGACTTAATCTGGTTACCGCCTATACGGCTGGTTGGTAAAATAATCACAAGTTAATATATAACATTAAGGGAGATATCTAAATAGTAAATAGTAAAAGTTGATCCTTTTACCTTAGCATTTTATTTTATTTTACTTTTCAGCTTTTACTTTATGTCTTTTACTTTTCAGCATTTTTACTTTATGTATTTTACTTTTAAGTTTTTACTAGCCCTAGTTATGTGTTAGTTATCTGGGGTTGTGATGAATTCTAATATCACCGGTTTATAAGAGGTTATTTTATAGTTTGGGCAATTTAAAGGTTTACTTATTAAGTCTTAAGCTTAATGCTTCTTGTTGTCTGATCACCAATAAGATTGATCTGGTAAATCTAAAATGAACTAGACATAGGGATTTTAGGTTTCAGCCTTAGACTTAATAGCCCACGATATTCCTTGAGGATAATAACCCTTTAATAGATTTCCTTACTGGATAGACATATACCTGTAGGGCGGGGGTAGCCATAATTGGAACTTAAACTTAATGAATCCAGCTAATTTGGTTGACATAGACATATGGTTCAATTGGGTTATACTGGGTATTTGCGTCTGACCATCGACAGAGGCTTTTGCATAATTTAGTGTTCCAGGTTAGTAAACCAATTTATTACGCAAACATAAAATAATCAATTTATCTTTTAAAAGATATTAGAAAGATTCACAACCCTAGATCTTTGAGCCTTTTGTTATTTTCCTTAGTATTTTCTTTTTTTTATTTTATTTATTTTAATTAAGGAAAACCGCATTCAACCAATCAAACAATCATTCTCTTCTCCATTTAATTAGATATTTGTAAATAAATAGATTCAACAATTAATAACAACAGTAGGAATTAAGTCCTCGTGGGATCGATATTTTTATACTACTTGAACGATACGTGCGCTTGTGTTATACATGTGTGTTTATGTCGGTCACGCCCCACTGTTTCATCATCATCTAACCGAGTGCTCCACCATAATTTTGCATCAGCCGCCAAGTACATACTCGTGATAGTCACTTTCTTCGCCTCTAGAACATGAGCAGCCCTGAAATACTAATCCATGTCCCATAAGAATTTCTCCAACTCCTTCGCATTTCGAGCACCACCGAATGGTTTTGGTTCATGAAATTTCAACTTGATCGCGACCTCACCCCCAACAGGTTGTCCATGACCCAATTCCCTTTTTAGAAGAGTGATTTTCCCCATCATCTCCTCCTTACTCACTTTTCACGCATCCACCAAATCCACACAGTCCCTGGTGACTATCGCAATGCGTTCTTCCTTATTAACCTGTTGTGTGTCAAGTTTGTTCCGAAGGCCTATGATTTCCTCTGCCAATTGCTCTATCACCAAGAACAATGGAGGAGCAGTCTCTCGGTTAGACTCCCTAATGAGTGGCTCAAACTTGGCCACCTGCTCATTCAGTTCAGCGTTAGATCCACCCGCCATCAGACCAAGACGACGCTCTGATACCAGTTGTCACACTGCTAAATTCCAACCTTAAGTTTTCTTAGCCAAGTGCGGTACTAAGTTTGCCCAACTTACTCAGCCTTTTCCCGCAAGCATACATAAGTCAAAAGCATACACTACATAATGTTCACGCACCCTCATAGTAAGCACACAAGCAACCCACACATCATGTAAATACAAGACACAAATCTTTACAGGACAATGCCCAACCTTTTTCTATTACTCACCAAAGCTATTACAAGGAACCGTGCTAGAATATACAAAGGCTCACAATGAACATTCACTCATGTACACTCATGTACTATGCTCTCTCTCATTTTTCATATGTTCTTCACATACACAATATATACTAGCGGCAGTTACACTACAACTGCACTAGGGTGTACTGAGCCAATAGGAACCAATCAAATAATCACATAGCAGTTACATCCCAACTGCTCTAGGAAGTTCACACACATATACACACACACAAGTACCAATCAAATTTCCCCATATGTTTCCCAACTGGCCACTGTTACTAGAAATTTTCCTCGCAACTGCCCCATGTGTTCTGCATGTGAAGCCAACTCCCTTGCATGTGCACACCAACTTCCATGCAAGTGCATGCCAACTTCCTCTCACAACTGCCCCGCGTGTATGCTGCATGTTGAGCTCTCTCCTATGCGCAACTACCTTGCATGTGCACGCAACTGCCTTGTCCAATACATCATCAACTACCTACGGACAACACCAACCACCCAATGTCTCAGCAACACTCCCTTAGGATAGCACCAATTGCCCACTGTGTTAGCAACACTTCCTTAAGACAGCACCAACTGCCCATACACACAGAGCCCACCCAAGCCATGCGCTTCTCGTGAGTACTAGGATGCCGCCAAGCCCCTCACTCCCCATTTCTTCGAGAAACCATTCTAAGAGGATAACAATAGGCTTGGTCATTACGTCTGTAAGGTTCTTATTGGTGTGTACCTTCAATAATTCAACACTGCCTTCTTCTACTACTTCACGAACAAAGTGGTATTGTACCCCTATATACTTCGTTATTGAATGAAAGGCTGGATTCTTTGTAATATACAAAACACTTTAATTGTCACAATATGGAATCTTCTATTGTTTGTGCCCGAACTCCTCCAATAACCTTTGAAACCAAATAGCTTCCTTGTAGGCTTGTTTAGCTCTCATGTATTCAGCTTCTGCTGTAAAAAAACCATAAAACTCTGTAACTTAGATACTCAGCTCATTGCTTCTTCTGTAAGTATAAACCCATAACCTGTAGTGGATTTTATTTTGTCAAGATCTCCTACAAAATCTGAATCCACGTAGCCCATGATAACTAATTTTAATCTTTCATAACATAATGCAACATCTGAGGTTCCTTTGATATATCTAAGGATCCTCTTAACAATAATCCAATGCTCTCTACCAGAATTCGCTATAAAACGACTAACTACCCCCACAACTTATGCAATGTCTTGTCTTGTACAAATCATGGTGTACATTAAGCTTCCCACTACTGATGCATACGATACTTGAGACATCTTTTTCCTCTCAGCTTCATTGCTAGGATACATAAATGAGGATAACTTGAAATTAACAAGAAGCATGGTAGAAATTGGCTTACAATCTTCCATGTCAAACTGCCGTAGGATTTTTTCAAGTAATTTTTCTGAAAAAGTCAAATCTTCATGTTATTTCTGTCTCTGTGTATTTGCATCCCTAGAATCTTTTTTGCTGGTCCCATATCTTTCATGTCAAACGCCTTAGCTAGCCGTGCCTTTAGTTCTTGGACTCGATTTTTTTAAGGCATTCTACCGACATGTCGTCCACATACAAGAACAAAATAATAAAGTCAATATTTTCAAACCTCTGTAATATGGTCTGAACTGAGTCTGTTGTACCCAAGGTAAATAATGAAGGAATCAAATCTTTATACCAATATCTCGGTGCCTGTTTGAGATTATACAGAGATTTGTTCAACCTACAAACCAAGTTCTCCTTGCCTATTTCAGCAAAACCTTCTGATTGGAGCATATAAATTTCTTTTTCAAGTTCTCCTTGAAGGAATACAATTTTTACATTCAACTGTTCCAAAAATAGGTCAAAAGTAGCACACATAGCCATGACTACTCTGATTGTTGTAAGTCGAACCACCGAATAAAATATCTCGTTGAAATTAATCCATTCTTTCTGAGCATATCCTTTTACCACCAATCGTGCACGATACCGCTCCACTAGATCATTGCTATCTCACTTGATCTTGTAGACCCATTTATTACTAATGGCTTTTCTTCCACTTTGTAATCGTATTAATTCCCATGTATTATTTTTATGCAAAGCTTCTATTTCTTCTTGCATTGCTGCCATCCACAAAGATGCATTTACGCCATTTGTAGCTTCATGAAAGTTGATGGCTCTCAATCCTCTGTTAAAAGACAGTATGCAATGTTACTCTCTGTAACACCCTCTGAGTACCAACCTGGAGGTCTTCTCTCTCAAGTTGATCGGTGAACTTCAGAAGTATCAAACTTAATTGGTTCTGGTACCTCGTGCTCTGGTGTTGCTTCAGAAGAATATTAATTATCTCATTTTAGATTATTTTCTATTAGTACTATTATAGTCCCTGTACTTTCTTTTGAAGTGTTATAATTTCCTTCTTTCTACAGTTGATCTTCTGCAAATATCACATCCCTGCTGATGATGATCTTGTGGATAGTAGTGTTGGGGTTGGTGCTCAGAGCGCCAATTCCCGGTTGTATTTCTTTATGAATCCATCTGTAAAACATTATTATTATGAATAATATATGCAGTTTCTATAATATAATGTATCTTTTAATATGGTAAAGATGTAATGACCTTAGAATGATTAGTCATGGTACTGTTGCAAAAGCGTCGCAACTGACATTGAGTAGTTCATGACGTTGTCATTCTCAGACAGTTCCTGGTCAAGGTTTACTCTACTTAGTCAGTATAGTAAACCCGTTGAGACCGGTACATGTCTTATACTGGAATATATGATTCCAATGGTTTCTCAATGAACCATCAGTCTTGGAGACTAGTATAGACGTGTGGGTGTTTATATAGCGGATAAACACTGAACGACTCACCGAAGATTATTAATGGATGGTACACCAACGTCAATAAGAATCTTCTCGGGTTGAGTAGCACTTGTGATTCTTAGACTTGAGATGCCATTGTGGGCACATGAGACATCTTCTACAGTTAGATGGCAGTCACGTCACCGATCTATTTAGATCAGACCTCCGCCTGTTCGTTGGGTGTAGATAGATCCTCAGGGTGTCCTATGTGTGTCAATATAGGATCCGTCAGTTCTGTGTACCAGAGCATAGGTAGTCCACATGATTAGCAATCAGATAAAAACCATGGGCCTGTGGTACAGTTTAGAAACTAGTTCTAAACATTCTTTTTTAGATTGCTAATAGAATAGTCGACTGGATAATCCCCATAGAGATTTGACATTTACATCTATATCTCTGGGATATATCCGGATACCTGTGACGGAGGAATTATACATTTGCCATGACCTCGACCTGTATGATTCAGCGAGTTTATCCGTGATCGTCATAATTTACAGGTGGATAAATTATGGACACGAAATTGGATTTCGTGACGGATATGCATGAATCTAGAGAGTCTCAATAATGAAATATACTCGTAGAGCACTAGAGCAACATTTATAAATAATTTTGATTATTTATAAAGTCGTTTAAAGGTTAAACGCAAAATACATGTTAAGGGACCCGATAGTCATTTCCTTAATTATTGTGTATTTACATTTAATACTTGATTAATTTAAATACACTTTAATTAATTGTCAAATTGAGATATTTGACTAATATCCTAAATGAATATATGTATTTGATATTTAATGTAAATATAATACATATATTTAATATATTTGTATTTAATTAATTAATTAATTATTTAATTATTAAATGATTAAATTAATTAAAATATAAATATCTTAACATTTGGTTATTGAATTAAATGGCTAAGTTGCCTTTGTTGACTTAATTAAAATATCTATAAAGTGTTTATTAGATATTTAACAAGTTGATCAAATTGAAACTAAATGAAATTGAAATTACATTTCCTTATATTTGCTTATGAATTTCGGCCAAGGGCTTTTTCCAAGAAAGTATATATTGTTTTATTTTTCATTTTGTAAATAACCTAATACACTTTAACCTAAACTTCATTAAAAGAAAACAAGAGCAGCTTGAGAGGAAGAAAGGAAAAAACTAAAGAAAAAGCTTGGATTTAATAAGTTTTCTTAACTTGCTATTAGAGAGGAAATTGTTCATTATGTTCTAGGCTAATTCTTGTGATGTTCTCATGTTATTATTTTCTTTATTCTTTGTGTTTTTGATGAATGGAAGTTTGGTGAAAGTGTTGAGCATGTATAATGATGGAAGCTTGTGACTAGTGTAGTTATAAGTGTTCTTTTAAGTTTTTGGAAACTTTGTTGCTAATCTAGAGTTTTTGACCCACTCTTAAATGACCTATATTTTATCTATAGTTGTTTCACCGTTTTGAGACTTTAATTGGATGGAAGAAACATGATTGAAGTAATTGATTTAACCAATTTGGTCTAATTTGTCCAATTTGAAGAAATTGAAACATTAGGGTTTAAGACCTCATCCAAATTTGGGGCTTTTCATTTATTTTGTGTATAAGGATGTGTATATGATGCATATAAAGTTTCATGTTGATTGGATTTCATTTGGATGTGTCTTGAAGCATGGAAGTGCAAAATGCACAATTTGGAGCTTAATGAAGCTCTCGGCCAAATGGAGAAATTTGGGGTTTTTTGTTGTTCTTGGTGTTTTGATGTTTTGAACATGCTAAGTTCATCTTAGAAATTATTTAGAATCATCCAAAATTGATTTGATCAATTTCGGACTAAAATGAACAAAATACCAAGTGTAAGGGTAATCTGGTAAATTCACATAAATTTGATTTATTGAATTTTATTTCATAATTTGATTATTGGATAATTAAATAAATATGTTTATTTAATTAATCCGAGGAAAATTTTGAAATCAGAAAATTTGATTTTCCACCGTTTCCGATGCGTTACCGGATTTAGCCCCTAAAACCCCTACAAGTAGGATCTCACAAGCGGTACCCCTTTAGTCCACCAGCATAACCCAAGAAAATACATTTTCTAGATTTTGGATCTAGCTTTGTTCTTTCTTGAGCGTTGTACATCACGTATACATGACAACTAAAAATATAAAGAGATGAGTAATCAGCTGACTTTCCGCTCCACATCTCCATCAGTGTCTTCAAATCATTTGATGTTGATGGAAATCTATTTACAACATAACATGTTGTATGAACTACTTCTGCCCAAAATCCCTTCAGTAGACTAGCTGTTCTGAGCATAACCCTTACTCTTTCCAGCAGCATTTTATTCATCCTTTCTGCCACACCATTTTGTTGATGAGTGTATAGTGTAGTTGTTTGCATTTTAATGCTTTCTTTCTGACAACATGCATCTAAATCCTTACTGCAATATTCTCCTCTATTTTCTGTCTTTAAACACTTGATTCTCCTTCCAGTTTATATTTAATTTGTGCTTTGAAGTTTTTAAAAATTGACATCACATCTGACTTATTTTTGATCTGGTACACCCAATATCTTCTAGAAAAGTCGTCAATAAATGATACAGAATATTTTTCTTTCCCCAGAGATTGAACTAGTATTTCCCAAATATCAGCGTGAATCAACTCTAAAATTTTACTCCGAGCACTTGACTTGCTGAATTTTAATATGTTTTGCTTACTTGTAACACAATGCTCATAAAACGGTAGACTAACTGCTTTCAAACCTGCGAGTAGTTTTTGATTGACAATAATCTTCATTCATTGTTCTGACATGTGACATAGTTTCTGATGCCACAACATATAAACTTCCTCTCCAGAATCCAGTGAAGCCATTGATGCAGTTGCTTTCTATATTGACTCTCCCAATTGCATATACAAGTTTTCTGAGATATTTTCAGCTTTTAAGACTATAAGTGCTCATTTCACCATCTTTAATACACCATTTTCAATAACGGTCATGAATCCGATGTCATCTAAATGTCCAACTGGTAGAATATTTTTCTTCATTCCCACAACATGTCGAACATCTTGTACAATATGAGTAGTACCATCGTACATATTTATTTTGATGGCTCCAACCTCAATAATTTTCAAGGCATGATCATTTCCTATAAAAGTTGATCCTCCGGAGACAATTTCATAATGACAGAACCATTCTCACCTAGAGGTCATGTGTCATATTGCTGCAGAACCAACCAACCATGCATTACTTAGTTGTTTTCTGCTATCATTGGATACCATTGTTACTTCACTGTAACGTGCACCGCCTTCTTCAGAAGTACTTGCAATATGAGCTTTTTATGCATCTTTCTTCAGATTCCGACAATCTTTCTTGACGTGCCATTTCTTGTCATAATTGTAGCATTTTACATTTATTGTCATATGGTTTTGACTCTCACTTGAGCCACGTTCATTGATCTCCCTCTTGTCATCGACAGTGATTCTACTTGTTGCGAATCAGATGATATGTCTTCCTTATTTTTGCGCTTAGACTCATCTTCCAGAGCAGCAGCTACAACTTTGTCAAAGACTAGATTACTAGTGATAACATTACTTGTCAAGTTGATGATAAGTTGATCATACGAATCATGTAGACTTTGTAGTAGAATCTCCGTATGTTCATTTGTAAATATACTATAATCCAACACAGTGAGTTAGGAAAATAGTGTATTCAAATTATTGATGTGATCCGTCATTGATGTGGACTCACTCATACGAACTACGAAGAGTGCAAATTCTCATCTTCAAGAAGTTGTGTAGTGACTTGACCATGTACAATTTGATAAGTGCATTCTTAATATCTCTTATAGTCCTCTTCTCTGCAACGCTGGATAACACAGAATCTGCTAAGGCTAGATACAAGTTGCCATAGTGTTGTCATCCATATCCTATCATTTTCATCAGTCATTCCATTTGGTCTCTCACTAATTGCCGCTAAGCAATTGTCTTTTCTCAAGATTACTTTTATTTTAAGATTCCATAGGGAAAAGTTTCTCCTGTTGAATTTCAGAATTTCGTATTTTACTGCCATGTTTCTGATGACGATCAGTATCTCACTTGAAGTGGCTTTTACTATTTCATCGTGCATAGAACCGTATATAATACCGTATTTATGAATAGTATTGTATACGTGAATAATACCTTATACTTGAATAGTACTATACCATATATGTGAATAGTCTCAGTGAATAGTCTTCGTGAATAGTAACTCTGAACCTGAAGCGCTGATACCACTGTTAGGGGATCGCGGGCTGAAGCTGACACGCAAGTAAAGTGAAATTGAGAACAATTGTTAGTTCATGAGACGTTGTCTGTCATATAATAGTATAATAATAATTAGGAGGCTTAGCCTACCATAAATATTAACGATAAAATAAAACAATGAGACACAGATTTAATGTGGTAAAACTCTCAATATGAGGAAAACATTCACGGGCAAAAGTAGAAGGATTTCACTATAGTGAAAAGAATTTTACAAACTCTCTCTAAACACAAGAAGTGAACAATATCACTCTTTTAGAATAGGCGAAATACAACTCTCTCACAAAATATTAAGAATAAACAATATTTTTCTCTCTTAGAATACATAGGATTTGGTTGAGAATGAAATGAAGAAAATAATGAAATGAAATCTCTATTTCTAGGCATGAGATTCACTGTATAAATAATAAATTTTAATTTTTTATTTTTTTGTGAGACCCACCCAAAATAATTTTTTAATATGAAATTATTATACCTTTCCATGGGTGCAATAATTAACCGTTAGGAAGGAACAACATGTCATCTTCATGTCTTATTTTCTCTGCTACATGATTATTTCCATATCTGTAAATTTGTGGACCCAATGTATCATCCTTGTCAAGTAAGATTCTCCTGGTTTGTTGCTTCACCGTTTGTTTTGGGTTTAGAATTGGTTTGGGAACTGTAAATTGCAGGTTACTTGGTAAATGAGATATTTCACTAGAGGAGAAAAAAGTTATATTATATTATAGCTAAATACTCTTTTTCTTAAAGTCCTGTACTGATGTCCTTCATGATAGATTGATATTCTTTTTAGGGTTATTTACGTTTTACTACTAAATTTATGATCATATAACAATTAGGTACTGTGAATATTAACATATTACACTTTACTACTAAACTTATATAAAATTTAACATTTTACTACTTTTCCATCTAAACCGTTAATTGACCGTCAATTGACCTTTAAAAAGACCGTTTTATCCTCAAAATAAAATAAAATTGAAAATTATAATTATACCCTTTAAAAACATATCTAAATCTTATATATAACAATAAAAAAGATGCAATCAACAATCACATTTATAAAAATACTTTAGTCTCTAAACTGTCTATAAAACCCAACAAAATAAAGAATTTAATTTACCAAAATAATTTAATAATTAACATTATCATAATATCCAAAATACTTTAAAGTATAATAATAAAAGAGATGTACTCAAGAATCATTAATTCTTTGTTCAATTATATTATTGGCAGTGGAGGGAAACAATAAAGACAATGAGTAATTGTATTGTCAATATTTTTTTTAGTTTTTATTTTTGTTATTCCTTTCGTAATGACAAAATTACCCTTAATTTTTTTTAGAATATTTATAATTTATAATAATTTATGGGTTAAGACTCTTTTATCCTTACGATGTCAGCATGATGTCATGGTCAACTGACGGTCAACTAACGATTTGGATGAAAAAATAGTAAAATGTTAAATTTTATATAAATTTAGTAGTAAAATGTATTATGTTAATATTCATAATACCCAATTATTATTTTATCATAACTTTAGTAGTAAAGCGTAAATAACCCTTCTTTTTACATATACTTTTACTTTGTGTCAATTTTAGCTCAACGCAAGCCTGTTTGACCGCTATGCTAAAACGTCGACGATGAGAGATGGCAAACAAGCTAAGGTTTGTAACCAAAGTTATGTTCTTGGATTTCTACAAAGATTGTTTGATTTGAGATAGAATTCATCAAAAGCAATAACTACTTGGACAATATCTGTGATACTAAGCATATTTAATAATGTAAGCGGCAAATGCATGTTGGATATTCGGTATTATTGGATTTATATATATTGCACAAGTTGATTCGATTTAATATGAATAACACTTGGAGTGGCTTGTTTATGTACTTGCGGTGATGCAGTCATCTGCAGATGCAGACTTTTTTACTGAATTTTTATTTTTTATTTTTATTTTTTATTATTTTTTTAAATTGTTGGAAATTTCACCGCCAAACCATCTCTTCTGGGATTAAGCGGAGCAGATAAAATCCCCGATTGTTCTAGGGTCTTACAAGAAACGCATTCCCTGGATTCGAACCCAGGATCTCAAAGTGAGATCCTGAATCCTAACCCACCAAACCACGCCCCAATGGGGACCTTTTTCATGAATATGGTGAAGGGAGCCGGTACCAAATATAGGAAGTAATAGGTAAAGGAAGCTATGGTGTTCTTTGCTCGGCATTTGATACACATACAGGAGAAAAGGTTGCAATTAAGAAAATCAATGATATATTTGAACACGTCTCTGATGCCACCCGCATCCTCCGTGAGATTAAACTTCTTCGACTCTTCCGGAAGGGAATTCAAAGACATATATGTTATTTCTGAACTCGTGAAATCTGACTTACACCAGGTCATTAAAGCAAATGATGATTTGACTCCGGAACACGACCAATTTTTTCTTTATCATCTGCTACGAGGTCTGAAGTACATCCACACAGGTTATCTTTATTCCATAACCTTTCTTCGTTCTGTGTTTGTGATATAATTTTTAATTATGGATGATGCTCATGTAATAAATTTACTCTTGGTAGCTGTCGATGGACGTTCCTGTCTGAAATTTTCTTTTTCAATTTGTTATGGTTTTATAACAAATGTCTTTCACCGGGATCAGAAGCGCAAAAATTTCAACAAATGTATGCAGATTGAGTGGTTCTAGTAGGACAAGTCGCACGAAAATTATTGATTAAAATTTTTCTTCCAGGACACATGTGGAGCAAGTGACATAATGTTTGCACCTTCACCTTGGACAATCTTTGGTTGTCAGAATGGTTCGTACGACATCACTAAAATGCTATTTGATATACCTTCATCTTGGACATTAACAATGATATTCAAGTGTTAAGATGCATTTATCTTGGAGGCTTTCTGGGTGATGAAGGTGGGGTAATCTTTTTGACATGATAAGGATCCTACAGGCCTTTACATTTGTTGGGGAAATTATGTGTTATTAAATGAAATTAACATGCAACAAACAAATCAAAACCAGAAAACAAATCTACAATAACATGCCAATATTTCACATAAATCCTAAAACCTTATAGAATGAGAAAAACCTGGAAAATTGTAGATGATGATTTAAAACAAATCCAAGTCGAGAAGCCTCTGTCATTAAGAACTTATTAGCCTCCGTCTCGGTGCTCTACGGATGCAAAATGGCTAACGTTCTCTCAGGATAACTTGGATTCATCTTGTTCAAGGGGCACTCCTTAACAAGATCTCGAACTGTGACAATGGTGGAAACTCTCTCTGACTCTAAAACAACAAATGTAGTGACTCAAGACTTTTTTTTTCTCTGGATGCTTAGAATAAACTTGAAGGCCCCTTAAATAGACATGGAAGGGTGCCTTAAGGGTACCCTTTGGTTTGGGGTGTAACCCTCCTAAGGTTTATACCCCTTCCATGCACCATTTGGAGCCTAGGAGAGTGTTCTTCTAATTTGAAGGATATATCCTAATGTGTTGGTACCCTTTCCATAGGGCACCACCCAATGGACATTTGAGAGAGTTTCCGTGAACTAAAGCTCCATCGAAATATGTAGCTTTCGTCTTGAACCTTTCCTAGTGAATGACAATCGGATTTACTTGGAAAACCAGTAACCCATAGTCTTGAACGGTTCTACCGTTGGTGTAAACCAAGACAATTGCCAACTCACAGATTTACTTCGACCATTTCCCATTCTACGGTTTTGTTCATTTCGGCCATGAACATCGGTTCTGGATTCATCAAACACTTTAGGGAAGTCAGCCTGTAAAATCCCATGGAAACGACCTCACTTCTTAGTTGAAATAGGTAATATACTATGAAGAGATAATCTGCCTTTACCCGCATTATGACTCATCTCCTAATATAGTGATCATTAAAAACCTTAGTTTATCCTAACCTTGACAGACAGCACTCTGCGTCATTATCGGAATGGGAAATAGTACAAAACTCTACAGTGCTTGTTTTGAATTGCACAAAGTTTTAGTTGTCCCTTTTAAACCTAGATCTTGGGATCTCTAGTCAGCTAAGTTGGGTTTCCCAGTGACAATTCTTAATTTATAGGCTTCAAGCCCATTCCCATCGATGACTTCTTAACTTGCTCTCTAGGTAAACCTTTAGTAAGTGGATCCGCTAGGTTTTCCTTCGACTTGACATAATCGATCGATATTATGCCACTTGAGAGCATGATGCATGATATTGTTGGACAATTATGACCCATAGCATCACTATTTGTAGAGAACATGGTGTTGTTGTACAAATTAACTATGTGACAAAGGAAATTGCTCTTTTATCATTTGTAATTGGATTACCTGGATATATAAATGATAAAAGTCCTTATGATTAGTTCCGGATTAATAAGATATGAGACAATATTAATCCACTAAGGTTTAATCATTAAATATCTCTAGTCGTAGTATTATCGAGACTGGACATCGATAATGCGGAAAGGCTAGTATTACACTTGCGCGTGTTATGGAAGCGTAACGATATAGTTCTCATATATTTGGGTATTAGATGCTCATGCAAGTGTAATAGGAGGTTCTGTTTATCGATTGTACGGAAACAGATTCGCTCTGGATAGACCCCTCGGAATCCCATTGGTAGTATGACTATGTGTCTATGAGAATCCGAATCAGGGTAGGTGTATTTGGTCTTAACCTGAGACGTGCATCGCTAATACTTGCAACAATCAATATACTTTGGTTTTGGTCGTCCAGTGCTTTAACAGGTTCTGTGTACGTCTCTTCTGGGTATATTGAGAATCGTAGTGTATTGGGTGTGATGTCAAGAAGGAAGTATCACTTCAGTCATATGGAGATTATGATCACGCATGGATACAGAACTGGTACTCTAAGTGCTATAGCCATTGGGGAAGTATGACTAAGTCATGACTTTCCGATCATAAAGAGACTAGTTGCTAGTGATCCGATATATGCTTCGTACGGGGCAGACACAACTCCAGCCCAAGGCATTGTATGTGACATCCGATACTGGATCGTAATACACAATATTATGTATACTACACCTGAAAAAGATCATATATTCCGTAGAAGAATATTTATGGAGAATTGGGTAGGCACGGTGCTTTGCTAGAAGCCAATCATGTCTTGTAAATCGGTAAGTGCGTGGTACCGGGTACGCACATGTTTGGATAATCCGATGACCGAATTTACTGCCAACATATCCAGGGATCTCTTGGGTCGCATCCCAAAGATTCACCGATGATGTTTGACTCGAATAATATTAATATGAGATTAATTAAGAGAGAGAATATTAATATGGGATTAATAAAGAGAGAAAATTAATCTGGGATTAATTACGGCAAGAATTAATCTGAGATTAATTATCAGAGAAAGAATTAATCTGGGATTAATTGCGTCGAGAATTTATCTGAGATTAAATTCGTCGAGAGGAGAGAGCGCGATTAATTTGGAATTAATCGGTAAAATAAATTTATTAGTTAAATTAGATTTTACTATTCAATTTTTTTTTTTTTTTTTGAATTATTACAAACTACATATATTACAATATGTTATCAACTGGGATTCTAGATACATACAATTATAGCACTGCCCAGAAATCAACCGAGACGTAGCTCGGGACTTACAAATTCTAAATGAACCAAGACACAGCTTGGGAATCAACTCCCATATAGGAGAACTTCTTCCTCCTAAAGAGGAAGGTTTGAGTCCCCACTGTTTTTGTGGGGACTCGAACCCATGTCTCTCACTTGGTGAGAGACATGAGTTACCAATGAGGCCACTACCTCATTGGCTACTATTCAATTTATTTAATTGGGCTAAATAATATATTAGATATATTAATTGAAATCGGATTGCAATGGGAAATTAAATTGGATTTTAATTTTAGCGAACAAATTAATTTGGAATTAATTCGCGAGCGATTTTCGTAATAATTTTACTGGGTATTATTATTTAGTTAAATTGGATTTAATTATGCCGCGACGGAAAATTCGTTTAATCGGATTAAACGAATCCGAGCCCGAAGTGTGTTGAGCAAGCCCACTTGAATTTTGAATTTAAAGTGGGACCCACTTTACTTACATTATTAGTCATTTTGATGATTTACATGAGTGATGAGTTTTGGTGGTATCTTATAAAATACTCAACATTTAATTTTAGAAATAAATTACTCTCTCTCCCCCCGGCAGTTAGGCCGAATTGGCCTGGTTTGGAGCATGGCCGAATTGGCCATTAACGAATTGGCCGAATGGCCTTAGAGTTTCTATTGGCCGAATGGCCATTCAATGAAGCAGGCCGAAATGGCCATGACTTCCCTCGGCCGATTGTAAGAGCCAAATAAATGGCCTCTGACACTTTTGCCTTAAAAGGCTGAAAAGCCTCATTTTGTTTTTTTGACTTTTCAAAATGGAAAAGGCATTTTGCCTTTTTTCTTTCAACATGGCCATAGTGGTCATTGACCTGATTGGTCGAAAAAACAAAGAAACAAAATGGCCACTGCCTCTGATTAATAGCAATTCTTTATTTTTGAAATAAATGATGAATGTGGCTTTCTCTCTGACTTTGGAAGTCATGGCCGAATAACAGAGAGAGAGCAAAACAACTCTCTGGTTCAATTTTTCATATGGCCGATTGCTACCCCTCTCTCTCTTGGACGAATTTTTTTTCTATTAGGAGATAAAATTTGTTCCACTTGTTCTTACTAGCACATAAGGGAGTCAAAAAGATGGTGATAGAGATACTCACCCATGAGTTTGGAACCACAAGGAGAGCTTGGAAGCTTCAACATCCATGAAAATTTTGAACTCAAGCCGATCAATGTAAGTCTTCCGCAACTTATTTTTTATTATCATTCACACACGAATCACGCTGAGAGATCCCGTGGCATGTCTAGGACACTAACAATGGTATCAGAGCGAGAACTAAGCATGATTTGGATTCTAGGGTTTGTAAACTTTAATTTGGGATTTTTTTGTTTCGAGCTTGATTTCCTAAATTGGTTGATGGGTTGTGTTTGAATGATGATGAATTGGATTTGTGCATCTTTAATTTTGTGAAAAATTGATAGGATTAATTTTCCCCAAATTACAACCATTGGCCGAAAGTTATGGACCTAGAAGCTCATGTGAATTTTTTTTTTTTTAATTTGACATATTGGATGTGTTGATGGCATGATAGAAATATTGAATGTTGATTTAAATTGGATTGAAATCAAATTGAATGATTTTTGTATGCCTTTGCCGTGAGTTTGAAGCATGTTAAAGATTGATTTTGCTTCGATTTGTGTTAGACATGAATTGAATATGATTGGCATGATTAATTAGATTAAATTAATGTTTTGGAAACATTAGGTTAGTTAATTAATTATGGTGATTGCACTTTAATTGAATTAATATGTATGTTTGGAATGTTGTATTAATTTAATTGTTGTATTTGGGCTAATGGACTTGGTTGGGCCAAATTTTAATCTTGGATTATATTTGGGCCTAAACCATTTCCATAAAGTCCAAAATATAACTATTGGGCATTTAAAATTTTAATTGGGCCTAATGGGCCTAAATTGATTTAGGGCATATGGTGATTCCTAATTGGGCCTTGGCATCTTGGGTTTGACCCATAATTGCCAAAGCCCAAGCCTAAAGAATTAATTAAAAGCCCATTGAACTTTAATTGAATAGTATTTGATACTAATTGGGCCTTTGAGACCCATTTTGATTGGATTTGGAATCCAAGTCTTTAAGGCACATGATAAGTAGAATTATTTAATTTGGAATTAAATATGAATTAATATTGGATACAATTTAAATTGGATTGAAAATTGTAGTTCGATATAATTCAAGAATACTTACTTTGAGTATTTATTCTTAAACGAGTTGGACTCGAGCAAATCAAATCGTTGTATGAACATTGAAAGGTCATTAATTAAAGATTAATTAATTGGATTAGATTGATTGAATAACATTCTTTGTGTGAATACTTGGATGTATGTATGAATAATGTATATCAGATGGATATTAGAAGGGTGACGATAATTTTGGAAATTGTTGTAATAAATTTAGAATTTATTAAATTGGACCTGCGTGTCCAGCCTATTACCTCAT
Source organism: Zanthoxylum bungeanum (assembly GCA_019454045.1). Classification (NCBI taxonomy): domain Eukaryota; kingdom Viridiplantae; phylum Streptophyta; class Magnoliopsida; order Sapindales; family Rutaceae; genus Zanthoxylum; species Zanthoxylum bungeanum. Next base: position 91,232 of record SKCR01017118.1, read on the forward strand.
TTCTCATTGTGTTTCTCTTCTCACCTATTCCCCTCAATGTAAATGAGGTTTCTTTAGAAGTATTATGTAATTGGGTAGAAGTAAGAATAATGCTAGCGGGAGAGATTTGTTCTAGGAACAAATTGTATTATATATCCATCCGCATATCATTATTATTTTATCGCGCCTTATTATGCTTTTAGAATGCATGCTTAAGGGTGTATGATGAGACCTAATTAAAGATAATTAATTGGTTTCCATCTCGCGACAAAAACTCTCAACAAATATTAAGCGATTTCCTTCCATTGAGTGATTCTCTCTCAAGATCCAAGATTGGCACTGGTTTGTTGGCCAAAGTCAAGACCTTTGTCCATCGCGGATGTGTTTGAATCATGAAGGCTTTGTTCCATATCGCATGTCTTGTCCAAGTTGTGATTTGTTGGCCAAATTCAAGATCACTTCTTGTCCATCGACATCGATTACGAAGCTTTCCAAAGTCAAAGGGTCCCGCTTAACTGGAATCATTAAGTTTGTTGTGCCAAAGCCAAGGCTTAGTTGATTCAGAGGAAAAGGTTAGGAAAATATATTGGATATATTGACATATATATTATATATATATGTTTCGGACTTGGAGGTCCACCTATTGGATCTAGGAATTGGATGAGATCCAATTGATCTTAGAGATCTACCTAGTTAAGTTTCATACAACTTGTTGGCCAAAGTCAAGGTTGTGTGTTATTTAACGGGATCCTAGCCCACTAGGAAACTAGGTTTCCCGAGTACTCCACAGAGGGTTAGAGGCTCGCCGAAAAATAGTGGGAGGCAAATATTAAATTTGCAATTTCGTTTAGATACTTGCCAATACGTGCTCATTTTTATTTTTCGTCATTAATTATTAAATATATTAGTTGGACTAATATTCAATTGTTGTTTTAATTAAACAGTTGGACTGTATTCAAACTACTTCATTTTTCGTTGATTATATAATTGGATTATAGTAATCAATACATTTGAAAGTAACCAATCAATTGTAGATGATTATATAGTTAGACTATAGTTATCATTATATTCGATTGTACCCGAAATCGTTGATTAGATAGTTGGACTATTGCAATCAAGATGACTGAAAGATTAGAGTCAAATGACATAATCGTGGGGAAAATGTCTTTAACGGCTTTAATTTTCAGATTGGGAGTAGAACCTCTCGAGCATGAGCCCGGAGTTGAGCGTATAGTAGAGCATGAGCTTAGGAAGACCCATTGTGATGATAACTTTAGTGCTCAATTCGTTATGCATAGCTAGAGCTTCTTAAAAGGACATAAACATGTTCACTACTGGTTTTAGAATTGGATTTTTGATACTAGAAGTGGTACATAAATATATGTACTGATGTGCAGAATCTGCTGGTAATAGGAAACTGGCTTCAGATGAGATCGACCTACAAGTCAGAAACAGGACGAGAGTCGCTGTTTTGGCCGTAGGAACTTAAGTTTTGGAACTTCCCTTGGGGTATGTACTTAAACTAGGAGACTGTTCTAATGTATCTAGTTTGACTAGGAACATTATCTATGTATCTAGTTTAACCTGTTGCGGGTATACCTTTGTATTCCAGAACATAATGTGTTTTGTTTATAAAGATGATATTGAGATATATACATTAGATGTAAATAATGGTCTTTATATTTTGAATATAAATGAATCTCAAACATATAACATAACAAACAAATAGCTCAAATTGAGTAAATCAAATGAGACTTATTTGTGGCATTGTCATCTGGGATGCATTAACAAGACTCGTATATCCACACTTTCGAATAATGGATACTAGGATGGATTCGATTCTAATTCAAATAATGTCTACAAATCTAGTTTATTAGGTAAAGTGCCTAAAACATCATTTACTTGGTAAAAGTGCAAGTGCCACCGATCTATTAGCCCTCGTTCATAGTGACGTAAGTGGGCCCATGTCTAGCTAGGCTAGAGGTGGATATGAATACTTCGTAACCTTTACGGATGTGGCATCGCATTACGGTTATGTGTATCTTATGAAACACAAGTCACAAAACTTTTGAGTAATTCAAAGAGTTTCGACACGAAGTAGGAAAAACAGACCGGCTAAGTATTAAAAACATTACGGTTGGACCATAGTGTAAAATACTTAAACAGATGAGTCGCTCTGAACTACCAATTTCCTTCTAAGGATATACATTAAACAATGCAGTACTTATTTTGAATAAGGTTCCATGAAAATCTGTTAGACAGACTTCGTATTAGATATGAACGGGAAATAAACCGGGTTTCTCATTCCTGAAGATTTGGGAATGCTGGGCATACGTTTGGATGATACCAAACTAGAATCCAAATCGGATAAGTGCCTATTTGTAATTGGTTATCCTAGGGAAACCAAAGTATAGTACTTATACAACTCACAAGAGAACAATGTAATTGTTGCTCTCCATGCGGTTTTCCTAAGAGGAATTCCTATATGCAGTGGTAAGTGGGAGGAAAGTAAAACTCGAAGAAAATCGAAGTAATGCTGTTCCAGGCACCGAATCCTTTACGGAACACCAACAGTTCATCAATGATGAAACTGTACCATAATTTTCTAATACATAAGAACCGATTACGTATGAGGAAGTGATACAAGGTATCGACTCCTTTTATGGCAAAATGCCATTAAGTCCGAAATAGATTCCATGTATACCAACCAAGTTTGGACACCGGTTGATGTACCAGAAGGCATTGTGCCTATTGGTACTATATGTGTCTTCAAGGAAGACATACATGGATGACAACATACAAATGTACACCGTTAGGCTTGTACAGAAAGGGTATCGTCAAAGACATAGTGTCGGCTACGACGAAACTTTTTCACCTGTTGCCACGATTAAATCCATTTGGATAATGCTTGCTAATGCTGCGTATTTCATTTATGAAATATGACAGTTGGACGCCAAAACCGCTTTCATTAATGGAAACCTTTTGGAGGACGTTTGTATGCAACATCCTAACGGTTTTGTCGTGCCAAAACATGCAAACAAGGTTTACAAGTTAAATCGATCCATTTATGGATTGAAGCAAGCATTGCATTCTTGGAACTAGTGTTTTGAAGTAATCATAATGGTATATGATTTAATTCAAAACGAAGATAATTCTTGTGTATATATAAGAAGGTTAGTGGGAGCGCACTGACAATGAATGTCCTATAAGTTGATGATGTATTGCTTCTTAGCAATAACATTCCCATACTAAAATCGGTGAAAGCTTGGCTTTCATGAAAAATTCTCCATAGAATACTTGGGAGAAACAGACTTTATTCTAAGAATAAAGATCTACTGGATAGATCTAGAAAGTTGCTGACACTCTCTCAGTGTTCGTACGTTTTGAAATGTACATGACCTAATGTCTCATATGCTTTGAGCATATGTAGACGCTATAAGGCCAATCTAAGTGATGGTCAATAGATTGATGTAAAGAACATCCTTGAGTACCTTGGACGAACTAAGGATGCTTTCTTAAAATATGGGGAAATGAGAACTTGAGGTGACTGGGTTCACCGCTGTAAGTTTCCAAACCGATAAAGACGACTGTAAGTCACAATAAGGGTGCATATTTAGTTTGAATAACGGAACAGTGAGCTGGAAATCTTCCAAGCAAGATACTGTTGCCGAATAAACAACAAGAGTGGAACATTGCTGTAGCTGAGGTAGCAAAAGAAGCATTTTGGATCTAAATAATCCTAGGACACTAACAGGTATTATGTCTCCGACGTATGTGTCGAGATTTACCATTATACATTTTATTTTGGGCTCTCGCAATAGCTGATTGACTATCACAATGCATCCTTATCGCTAGCACCAGTTTGGGCCAATTTGGAATATCCTCCAGGAAATTTCGAAGTCATTCCGCTTCTTTTGATGTTTTGTCTAACGCTATGAACTCAGATTCCATAGTAGACAGGGCAATACATATTTTCCTTGAGGATTTCCATGACACGGCTGCACTACCAAGTGTGAAAATAAATCCACTCGTAGATTTGGAATCCATTGTATCAGATATCCAGTTAGCATCGATGTATCCCTCTAGAACAACAGTAAATCTCGCATAATGTAGCCCGTATTTTGAAGTTTCTCTCAGATACCTCAAAACTCTTACTATGGTTTTCCAATGGTTATGTCCTGGATTGCTCGTATAACTGCTAAGCCTGTTCACAGCTTGAACGATATCAAGTCGTGTGCAATTCGTGAGATACATCAGACTTCCGATGATTCTCGAATACTCTAATTGTGATACGCTTGAGCCAATATTCTTTGATAGATGAAGAGTTAGGTCTACAAGAGTTCTAGCCACATTTAGAACCCCTTTGCTATATTTCTCAAGTATCTTCTCAATATAATGAGTCTGAGATAATATATATCCTTCTGATGTCCTAGAAATCTTAATTCCTAGGATCACATCAGCTACTCATAAATCTTTCATATCAAATCTTTTGGATAACACTTTCTTGGTAGACTGAATCATTTCATGATTACTACCAATTATCAACATATCATCTACATAGAGACACACAATGACATATCCTTTTTGAGTTGGTTTGGTGTACACACACTTATCACACTCATTGGTTTTGAACCCATTTGACAACATCTCTTTGTCAAATTTCTCATGCCATTATTTAGGTGCTTGTTTTAATCCGTATATTGATTTTACAAGTTTGCACACCTTCTGTTCTTATCCAGGAACATTGAACCCTTCTGGTTATTCCATGTAAATCTCTTCATCTAGTTCACTATTCAAGAATGCCGTCTTTACATCCATTTGATGTATTTCAAGACCAAATATAGATGCTATGGCTATGAGCATTCTTATTGACGTGGAGTCACTGGTGAATAGGTGTTAAAGTAATCAAGGCCTTCCTTTTGTCTATAACCTTTTATGACAAGTCTTGGCTTGTACTAATCTATTGATCCATCCGGTTTCATCTTCCGTTTTAATATCCATTTGTAGCCCAGTGGCTTACAACCTGGAGGACGATCAACCAACTCCCAAGTATGGTTCTGTAGGATGAAATCAATCTCACTGTTGATAGCCTCTTTCTACAAAGGTGCCTCCGACGAAGACATTGCTTCTTTATAGCTTTGAGGCTCATTTTCTAACAAGTATGTCAGAAAATTAGGACCAAACGACTTAGACGTTCTAGCTCTTTTGCTATTTCTATGTTCGATTATCTCAACATTTTCACGTTGATATGACTCTTGGTCAACCTGATCAGTGTCTTTGATAGTATCAATAGTTCTTTTGAGAGAATATGTTCTTTGTCTTTCCTTACAAGGAAATATCTCTTCAAAAAATGTTGCATTTCTTGACTCAGTTATCATATTCGGATTGATGTCAGGAATCTCATACTTATGTACCAAGAATCGATGCGCACTACTGTTGCGAGCATTTCTTGACTCAGTTATCATATTCAGATTGATGTCAGAAATCTCATACTTGTGTACCAAGAATGAATATATAATCAACAGTTTAGGGTCTTATTCTAACCTTCTAAGTTTAGGAACCAGTACTTTGGCAAGACATCCCCACACTTTCAGATATTTGTAGGAAGGTACGTGACCTTTCCACAACTCAAATAGTGTCTTGTCTAATCTTTTGTGAGGTAGCTTGTTCAGAACGTAGTTTTCAGAAAGCAAGGCTTCCCCCCACAAGTTTCGAGGTAAACCAGAACTTGTCAACATTACGTTCATCATTTCCTTCAATGTTCGGTTTTTGCGCTCAACAATCCCATTTTGTTGAGGCGAATAAGGAGCAGTGGTCTCGTGAATAATTCCATGACTGGCATAACATTCACCAAATGGTGACACTTATTCACCACCTCTATCACTCTTGATTCTTTTGATTTTCTTGCCAAGTTGATTTTCAACTTCGTTCTTATAGTGTACAAAGCTTTCAATAACTTCATCTTTGCTCTTCAGCAAATACACATAACATAATCTTGTGTTATCATCGATAAAAGTAACAAAGTACTTTTTACCGCCTCTTGTTTACACAATATTCATATCACACACATCAGTGTGAACAAGTTCCAAGGGTACAGAACTTCGTTCTATGGAATGAAATGATGTTCTATGCATTTTTGATTCAACACATGCCTCACATTTATGTTAGTTATCTATTGCAAATTTAGGTATAAGGTCTATGTTAATTAATTTATGCATCGTATCATAATAAATATATCCTAACCTCATATGCCATATATTTTGTGACTAAATAATATAAGCAAAATATTTGCTTTACTATTAGCACTGTGTCAATTGACAGTCATTACATTGAACTTGAAAAGGCCTTCGGTGAGGTATCATTTTCCTACATACACATAATTTTTGGTCAATACAAATTGTCAGAAACAAATACAAGCTTAAATCCATTCTTGCTAAGGAGAGAGCCCGAGACCAAGTTATTTCGAATATCAGGAACATGCAAAACAATCTTCAATGTAAGCTCTTCTCCAGATTTCATCTTCAGAACCACTGTGCCTTGTCCAACCACTCTAGAGGTATACGAGTTTCCCATTGTCAGGTGATCGCATCATCGACCTTCTGATGATAGGAAAACATCTTGCTATCTGCATAGATATGACGAGTAGGCCCATTATCTACCCATCATTCTCTCGGATTCCCAACCAAGTTGGCTTCATTTACCACTGCTGAGAGGTTCATCTCTGAAATCTCATCAGTCAGCTACTAATCTTTAATGACATGGGCCTCATTTTTCTTTTTCTTGCCCTTGTCCTGAGACTTTTTGTTTATGCAGTCATTTCCCATATGACCATTTTTTCCACAGTTGTAGCACTTCCCCTTGAACTTCTTATTAGCTTGGGAAGAATCAGCTCCACTATTCTTTCTCTTTTTGCTACCCTTTACACCCTCGACGATGTTGGCCTTAGACTCCATAGTCTTGTAGCTGGCCTTCTCGGACTTCCTGTTGTCCTCTTCGATCCTCAATCGAACTCCAATGTCTTCAAGGCTCATCTGCTTCTTTTTGTGTTTCAGATAGCTCCTGAAGTCCTTCCATGATGGAGGCAACTTTTCAATAATGGTGGAAACTTGAAACGTCTCACAGAGTTTCATCTCTTCATCAATTATTTCATGAATGATCAATTGCAGTTCACCCAACTGAGACATTAATGTTCTTGAATCTACCATTTTGTAGTCCAGGAACCTAACCACGACAAACTTCTTTTGTCTGACATCCTCGGTTTTGTATTTCTTCTCGAGAGATTCCCAGAGAATCTTCGCAAAAATCATGCCTTGGTACATATTGTACAGGGTATTGTCAATTCCTCCCAAAAGGTAGTTCTTGCACAAGAAGTTTCCAGACGACCATGTCTCTTCTCGCAGTTGCTTGGTTGTTTCAGTTGCTCCCTCCACAAGACCTGTAGGATCTTTGAGGTACTTAGCTAACTGGAGAGTTGTTAGGTAGAACAACATTTTGCTCTGCCACTATTTAAAGTTTGCTCCACCAAACATTTCCCGTTTTTCTCCATGAGCGACCGGTACTGAGATGTTTCCGCTAGTCATATGTAACTGAAAAAATCAACAGCGATCAATAAGTCTACAAAAGACAAATTGTACAACGATCAACAAATGATCTTGTTCAAGTGATATACCAAGTATCCACTCGTTGTTATATTGGACAGTAGTACCACAAAACACAAGTCATTGAATTTACAACTAAGGTTTCTTATGATAAGTAAATAAAGGAATATTCCCAGAGGACGAGGGGGGTCCAGAGTAACCACTTAAATCCCTGACCACTTAGGCTCTTATCGCCTTTTTGATAGAATATCCTTTAAAAACTTCCTCAATAGAATCTCCTAGGAATTCAAACTTAGTATTACACTTCCAATTTCACAATACAATATTTAATATTTGTGGATATATGTATAATTCAATCAAGCTTGGGTGGAATTTCGTGTGTAGAATTACACTTTAAATTCTCAACCAAGTATGCAACACACAATTAAATTTCAACTTTATCACTATGTGTATGCTTGTGATAATTGAATACCATAATATTAACTTAAATCTATACTACCAAGATTATTGTAATATAGTATATGATTTTAATAATTTAATATTTTGATAAATTAATATAATCTACATCTATCTCAATTTAGAAATAATTCCTGGATTATCTCGTTAGTGTCGTGTTCGTATCTTCGTTCGAACGAACTGTCCAGAGAGTGCACATTCGTGTAGCGTTCATAAATACGTTCGAACGAAGTAATATAGAGAGTTCACGTTCGTGTAGCATTCGATAACGCGTTCGAACGAAATGTTCCAGAGAGTTCGCATTCGTGTGGCGTTCGAGAACGCGTTCGAATAAAATATTCCTGTGGATTTATGTTCGTGATGCGTTTGAAGACGCTTCGAACGTTCTTAGGTAGATGACTTGCATTCGTGTTGCGTTTGAATACGCGTTTGAACGTTCTTATAATTATTAATGAAATTAACATGCAACAAACAAATCAAAACCAGAAAACAAATCTACACAAACATGCCAATATTTCACATAAACCCTAAAACCTTATAGAATGAGAAAATCCTGGAAAATTGTAGATGATGATTTAAAAACAAATACAAGTCGAGAAGCCTCTTTCATTAAGAACTTATTAGCCTCTGTCTCTATTTTATACGGATGTAAAATGGTTAACATTCTTCAAGATAACTTGGATTCCTCTTGTTTAAAGGCACACCTTAACAAGATCTCGAACTGGGACAATTGTGGAATCTCTCTATGACTCTAAAATAATAAATTTAGTGACTCAAGACTTTTTTTTTCTGGATGCTTAGAATGAACTTGAAGGCCCCTTAAATAGACATGAAATGGTGCCTTAAGGGCACCTTTTGGTTTGGGGTGTAACCCTCCTAAGGGTTATACCCCTTCCATGCACCATTTGGAGCCTAGAAGAGTGTTCTTCTAATTTTAAGGACATATCCTAGTGTGTTGGTACCCTTTCCATAGGGCACCACCCAATGGACATGACCCTCCTGATGGAGTTGGTGCTTGAAGTGCCAATCCGATTTGTATATTTTATTATTTATTAATAAAATAACTATATTTTTCATTTCATACATTATAATGGTATTGTCATTACGCGTATTAAATTGATGTATTGATATGCTAAGAATGACATCGACCTTAGAATAATCTTGACACTAGGTGTAAACTATTTTTAAAGTAAATATTCATAGTCGTTGGTTTTGGAATACGGTCGAATTCCTATAACCTGTAAGACTAACACATGTCGTATATTGGAATTGGAATCCAATAGGTTAACGCGATGTACCATGAGTTTTGTAAACTCGTATAGACATTGGGTTATTCGTTGAAGCGAATATTGAATGACTCATAGGTGATTCCTAATAGTTGGAAGTACACACACCACCGTCCATAGGAATCTCCTCGAGTCGAGTAGCATATGTAATTCCTTTGACTATAGGATAATATTGATTTTGTGTGAGATCCTCCACACTAAGACGCCATTTATGTCAGAAACCTTTCATGGTCTGGCCTCTAGATGTTCGATTGGGTGTGGACCGTTGCACTCAGTAATCAAGTGCGAAGCAAGATAAGATCTGTCAGCCCATATGTGTACCATAACAGGTTTAGGTATCCATGTGAGTTAAGTCACGATTCTTAAAGACTTTGGCCAATTTCGATCACATAGGGTGGATCACATCAGTTGTAAAGAATCGTGGACATGTCGACATGAGAAGTGCGCCTTGGAAACTTGACGGTATATTCTATGTTTCCTAAGCACAACTCGGATAGCCTACGGCGGAGGGATTGTTAAACATATATGATGACCTCGACTTGTATAGTTTAGAAAGGTCGTTCATGTTTTTCGCGAATTCGGAGGTGGCCGAATTGTGTACATATTAGCTAGGCTTATATGACGAACGTGTCTGAACTTAGAGAGTCCCAATATGAAGTGTACTCGTTGAGCACTTGGGTAGCCAATTAATTTTTTATAAAAGATAATATTCAATATTATAATTATCAACTAAGATAATCAAGTGTTATTAGATAACATTGATTATTTATTTTGACCTAATTTATTAATTTGATTATTTCAATAATTACACGATGGCTTAATTGTAAAATCATAATTATCTATACCATTTGAGGATATTATGGTAATTGTAAGTATGTAATAATAGGTGGTTTTGGCTTGATTTAATTGGATTAAATCAAGGTGGCAAACATTTAACTAATTCATTTCCTAATCCTTGGCTTGATTTAATTGGATTAAATCTAAGTGGGGGACAATAGAGATTAGTCACACCTAATTATACATATTTGGACAAATTAGATTAAGCTCACTTAAAAGTTGATTACAACTTTTATTAATTAAAAATTGCCCAAGTTTTGCTATAAATAGCAAGCTTTACGAAGGTTTTAATTACAAGTTCAAATACAAGCATAAGCAAATTATTCAGAGATTAGCCTAAGTTAGGGAAGTGTTTAGAGAAGCTTGTGAGGTCTCTCCAACATTTCATCTAGGAGAAATAAAGATTGGATATTGAAGTGAAGCTTGGAAGCATTGGAAAACAAAATTGGATCTTGAAGTCAAGCTTGTACACCTTGGAGGTTCTCCAACAATTTCAACAAGGAGAATTAGATTGGATCTTGCATCAAGCTTACTAGGTAATGTTTGATCTTCTCCTAAGCTATGTTTATTTGTGTATTAGATGCATGATCACATACCTTAATGTTGAATAAGGCTAATCAATTGTGTTTGGATACTTTAGAAGTATAAACACAACATGCTTGTAATTAGGTCAAAGATATTCATGTTGGACATGAAACAATTAATTAGAGTTTGGAACTCTAGATTAAAGCTTAGAGTTATGACTACCATTCTAGATTCACTTGACCATCTTTAGGTGGACTAGAATTGTTAATGAGACATTTCTAATTGGGATTCTAAAATGGTTTCTGTATTGGATTCACAATTTACGAAAATACGTATTTAGATTAAATTTATATTTTTGGAAAAATATTTGATATTTTGAAAAACTAGATTTTTATTCTATAACATGTGTTTATGATGGTTTTGAAATAAAAATTAATTTTGGGTGTTTTTGAAGTGTTTAGGCAAGACCGGATGCAATTAAGGTAATAGACCCTAATTGCATCAGCTCTCTGGAATCCAGAGAGCTATGCAAGTGAAAAGAAACAATGAAAATAATAAAAAAAAAAAATAGCTTGTGGCGCAATAGTGCGCGCATGCACTGTAGTGCGTGCGTACGTGCACTGCGCGCGAGATTTTTATTTTTGATCGTTTGGGAGTTTCCGGACTCTGATTCAGTCCCGGATTTTTCCTATACACTCGTAATGTAATATAGTATTTCATTAAATGTTTTAAAATTACACTCATACTTGATATCCATGGGTTAGACCCATTTCCGCTGCCCGGGGTGCCAATCCGTTCCTAGAGGTTCCACAACTACCCCAACAGAATGGTATCAGTAGCAAAGGCTTAACCACACAACACATGTTTTTAATCTATGCCATAGTAATTTTAATTTAATTATGAATAGGACATATTGGATATGTATTGTATATTTTAAATTAAAACTTTGACCTAATTAAATTAATGACTTGATTGTCATAAATCTCCCGTGATTAGGTGATTACTTTTAAGTAATAGTATTAATAATATTGGAGCATTATTGGATGGTCCGTCTTGTCAATACGTAGATGAATGGGTTCTTAATACTTATATCCAATATCGTCATTAGTGTGAGGGTATAAGTGCTCGGAACTTAGATCGCTCCGGTAAAATATTAGATGTAGCTTGATGAGTTAACGTAGTCACCCAATATCGTCATTAGTGTGAGGGTGTACATACGAAGCTCATTAGTGCACATTGACAAGTATACACCTAGAACACGTCTTAATCTAATATTGTCATTAGTGTGAGGATAAGAAACAGCTCAGGACCAAACTAGGAGTCACATGAAGTGATTGACCTTGAAGGTCTACCTAATGAGTTTACAAAGGCCAATATCATCATTAGTGTGAGACTGGAGTAAATGTCATGGGATCCACTTCTCGCTATGAAATTTTGATAGTCAAATTTCTATTTTTCCATTAAGGGAGATTACGGAATTACGTAAAGTAGTGGGATGACACTTATACATTTAAAATTCCATAATCAATTAGTGTTATCCCTTTTGAAATGAAAATTGTTCTGCTACTACTCAAAGATGATGTCTTTTAGATGGCTGCCACTAATCCATTGATGAAACTTTTGGATTCCAATAAGCTAAAAAGAGCTGAGAACTATTTTTAATGAAAAATGAACAAGAGCATTGTCTTGGAGTATGAAAAGTTGACTTATGTCATGATTAATCCATTGCATGTTGATATCGATCCTGACTCCACTCCAGAAGAGCGAGAAACTTTTGATAGATGGAAGGATGATAACCTGAAGGTGAAATCCTATATCTTAGGATCGATGGTTCCAGATTTGCTGAGACAGTGCATTGAAGTACCGGATGCTTGGAGCATCATGCGAACAATCAAGGAGTTGTTCGACGTAAATCAAGAGATGGAACTTTATCAAAGGTCTAAGGAATTGTTCCGTGCTGAACTCAAGGAGGGAGGAGCTTTCAACACTCATGTTTTGAACATGATTGACCAAATTCGATATCTTGAATGACAGGGTATTGTGTTTGATGAAAGGCTAGGCCGTAATTTGATTCTGTCTTCCTTGCATGGTTCTTATGCTAGCTTTGTATTGAATTTCTATATGCATTCGATACAAACCACATACGAAGAACTTCATAACATGCTTCGCATGGCGGAGCAAGATTTGAAGAAAGGAAACCCCACACTATATCTCCATGGTGGAGCTGGCTCTTCAAAGACATCTGGGAAGTCAAAGAAAATCAAGATGGGGAAGAAGAATATATCAAAGAAAAACTCCAAAAGCGCAAAGGCGTAAAACCGAAAGTAGCTAATGATCAATTTCTACAATGCAAGAAATCTGGACACTAGAAGAAGGACTGTCCAGAGCTTAAAGCATGACCTTCAGGTACGCTTTGTATTTTTCCAATTATTGACATCTTATTAGCCTTGGATGTAAATAGTGGATATGTGTTAGACACTGGCAGTCCCACTCATATTTGCATTCCCTGTAGGAAATTAGGGTTAAATGATGGCTGAATAAAGGGGAGATCCAGCTTAGAGTTGGCAATGGCGAGACATTGGATGTCAAGGCCATAGGAACTGTTGTTCTAGATCTCCCAATTGGATGTAAATTAGATTTTCATGACTGTTATTATGTTCCCTCACTTATCAGACAAATAATATCGCTGCCATATTAGATAAAGAAGGATATAAAATAAACATTAAGGATGAAACTTTATGTTTGTATGATAAAAATAATTTATTGAAATGTGAATGTTCTTTATCAAACGGTCACTATGTTTTGGAAACATTTATAAATGTCTTTATATAGAGAAAAATACAAATAGGAAGTCTGAACTAAATATTATTGAATTATGGCATATGAGATTAGGCCACATAGGTGTTAGACGTCTATCCAAATTGGTAAAGGATAGTTTGATTGAAAATCTTACCTTAGATCCTTATCCGATTTGTGAGTCATGTATCTAAGAAAAGATGACAAATGCCCCATTTCAAGGTGTTGGACACCGTGCTGGAGATTTACTGGAGCTAATACACAATGATGTGTGTGGTCCATTAAATCATGTGCCGCTCATGATGGTTCGACATACTTTGTGACTTTCAGAGATGACAAGTCTAGATATGGATATGTCTATCTGATGAAACATAGGTCGGAAACATTTGACAAGTTCAAATATTCCGAAACGAAGTAGAAAAAAAAAACCAGTAAATTCATCAAATGGCTTAGATCAGATCGAGGTGGTGAATACATGAGTGAAGAATTCAAAAATTATTTAAGGGAGAATGGAATTCTCACCCAATATAGCCCACCAGGAACACCTCAACACAATGGAGTGTCTGTGGGTAGAAATCATACTTTATTGGATATGGTGCGATCCATGATGAGCTATACAGATCTTCCTTATTAGCTTTGGGGTTATGCTTTACAAACTGCTGCCTACATACTTAATAGGGTTCCATCGAAAGCTGTTTCTAGGATCCCCTATCAGATATGGTTCGGTAGAAATCCAAGTCTTAAGCATTTAAAGATTTGGGGTTGTCCTACATACGTAAGAATTGCGCAGCGGGATAAACTAGCACCCAGAGGGTATAAATGTAGGTTCGTTGGATATCCTGATAATTCCATAGGATATCATTTCTATGATTCCAAGCAACGAAATGTATTTGTTGTTCGCTTTGCAACTTTTCTTGAAAAGAAATTTTTGAGAGAAAGTGGGAATTATAGAGAGATTAAACTTGATGAGTTGGATCCCAACAGTAAAGAACCTGAGATGGAACCAGAGATCCAACTAGGTGAATGATCTACAACACAGGTTCTACATAAGTCGAATAGAATATCAAGGCCTCCTGAGAGTCTGTTTTTAACATTTGATGCGATCATTGATGTTCTCCTCTTGGAGGAAACAGATTCGACTACGTATAAGGAAGCAATATTGGATATCGATTCAGGAAAATGGCAGGAAGCCATGAAATCCGAAATGGATTCAATGCATGCCAATCAAGTCTGGGACTTAGTTGAACTTCCTGAAAGAGTTAAACCTATTGGTTGTAAATGGGTTTACAAAAGGAAACGAGGGCCTGATGGAAAGGTGGAAACCTTTAAGGCCCGACTGGTAGCGAAAGGTTACACTCAACGTCCTGGGATTGACTATAAGGAAATTTTTTCACCAGTAGTCATGCTAAAATCCAGTAGGATTCTTTTAGCCATTATTGCATATCACGACTATGAGATATGGTAGATGGATGTGAAAACCGCTTTCCTAAATGGATTCCTTGAAGAAGATATCTATATGGAACAACCAGAGGGTTTCGTATCCAGCGAGACTTCAAACTTGGTTTGTAAGCTCCAAAATTCTATTTATGGACTTAAACAGGCATCCCGAAGCTGGAATCGTCATTTTGATGAGATAATTAGATTATCTGGATTCATCAAAAACGAGGAAGAACCATGTGTTTATAAGAAAGTTAGTGGGAGCATGATAGTTTTCCTAGTCTTGTATGTAGATGAAATCCTAATCATAGGAAATGATATAGGGATGATGCAAAGTGTGAAAGCCTACCTTTGCAAGAACTTCTCCATGAAAGATATGGGTGAAGCTTCCTATACTGAGATAGAGTCAGAAAGCTTATAGGGTTGTCACAATCGACGCACATAGACAAGATGTTAGAAAGGTACAGTTTTACCAACTGCAAGGCAGCAAATGTACCTTTCCGATATGACATACATCTTTCGAAGAAAATGACACCTCAAACTGAGGAAGAGAGAGTTAGGATGTCTAACTTGCCATATGCTTATTGTATTGGAAGCATAATGTATGCTATATTATGTACTAGACTTGACATCAGTTTCAGCGTCAGTGTGACCAGCCGATATCAATCTGATCCAGGTAATGATAATTGGACAACCGTGAAACATATCCTAAAATATCTTAAAGGCACCAAGGATAAGTTTCTGATATATGGAGAAGATGAGCTACAAGTTAAGGTTTATACAGACTCCGACTTCCAGGAAGATCCATATGATAGAAAATCTACATCAGGATACAAATTTACCCTTAACGGTGGTGCAATTAGTTGGCATTGTTCAAAGCAAGGCTCAACAGCTGATTCCACCACTGAGGCAGAATTTATAGCGAATTCAGAAGCTACTAAATAAGCTGTTTGGATTAGAAATTTTATCAAAGAACTTGGCGTTGTGCCTAGTATTACGGATTCGATCCCGTTATACTGTGAAAATAACGGAGCCATCGCGCAGGCTAAGGAGCCGAGGGCGCATTCCAAGTCTAAACACGTGGAAAAGAAATACCACGTAATTAGAGAGATAATTGAACGAAAAGACATTGTGGTCATGAAGGTTCAAGGACAAGACAACATAGCAGATGATGAGCGGAAAATATATCAATATTTATCGCCCCTTTTACCTAATATTTTGTTTAGTTTCTCGGGTTTCATGAACATTTTGATTTGTTTTTATGTGTTTTGTAGATAAATAAAGTATCGTGACTTAATGGAATCAACTTGGGACTAAAATGATGAAATCTGAAGCAAAAAGGGTCAAAAACGAAAATTTATTGTAAGCGTCACGAAGTGCAGTCATAAATTCCAATTTTGCGTAAGTTTGGTATTTTGGCCATAAAAGTTTTCATCCGATATCCGATTGAGCTGATTCAAGTTGCATATTAAATAAGACGCAAAGATCTAAAACTTTGAAAGTTTAAATATTTTCGAAATCCGAAGTTTTCAAGACCGAAATTAACGAATAATCCAATGTATTTTTGTAATTACTAAAGTCATTATAAAAAAAAAATGGAAAATGGAAAATGACAATTTACAATTGTCAAACTTCTACAAAACATGCTTGCATGTTTGGTGGAGTGTCTTGTGGCATGTTTGGTGGAGTGTTTGGTGGAGGCTTTTGTGGAGTGTTTGGTGGAAGCCTTTAGAATTTCCTATAAATACCAAGCCATTTCATTTGTAATTCTCATGCTTTCCTTAGGTTTTTGTAAGGAATTTAAGGATTGCATCTTGTTTGTTTAATTTTTGTAATTTAATTTATGTATTTTTATTTTCAGTAATAATAGTAGTTTCTTTTCTTTTCTTTTCTTTTCTTTTATGTTTTGTAGTTAGATTTCCGCTGGGGAAGGGTGAAGCTTTTATTATTTTAGTTTAGATCAATTTCCCTTAATTATAATATAGATTTATAATTTAAATTAAAGGATTACCGCCTTAAGGGTTGGTTTATTTATTTGACATAATGTGACACCGCCTATATGGACGGTCTTTAGGTGACAGTTGATTACCGCCTATATGGCTGGTTTATGGACAAATGATAACACCGCCTTTATGGTTAGTTGGACTTAATTGAAAATCTGACTTAATGAGGATACCGCCTATATGGTCGGTTGGTAATATCACTGATAATTTCTATATTATAATAAGGGACACAATTTTTGGGCTGGGTGTTGGTCATTGTTTAAGGGTTTTTTGGTGCAGTGTACTCACGGTTTTGTTGGACAGTTATGACCCATAGTATCACTATTTGTATAGATCATGGTGTTGTTGTACAAATTAACTATGTGACAAAGGAAATTGCTCTTTTGTCATTTGTGATTAGATCACCAAGATGTATAAATGATGAAAGGTCCATATGATTAGTTCCTGGATTGAGATGATATGAGACAGTATCAATCCATGAAGGTTTAATCATTAAATATCCCTAGTCAGAGTATTATCGAGATTGGACATCGATAATGTGTAAAAGACTAGTATTACACTTGTACGCGTTGTGAGAGCATAACGTCATAGTTCTCATATATTTGGGTATATGATACTCATGCAAGTGTAGTAGGAGGTTATGTTTTACCGATGGTACGGAAAACAGCTTCGCTCTGGATAGACCCCTCGGAATTCCATTGGTAGTATGACAATATGTTTATGGAAGTCCGAATCAGGGTAGGTGTATTTGGTCTTAACTTGAGACTTGCACCGCTAATACTTGCGACAATCAATGTACTTTGGTTTTGGTCGTCCATGGCTTTAACAGGTTCTGTGTACGCCTCTTCTGGGTATATTGAGAATCGTAGTGTATTGGGTGTGATGTCAAGACGGAAGTATCACTCCAGTCATAGTGGAGATGATGATCACGTAGGATACGGAACTGGTTCTCTTATGTACTGCAGTCATCGGGATAAAATGACTAGGTCATGTTTATCCGATTATAGAGACTAGTTACTAGAGATCCAATATGTGCTTCGTACGGGGCAGACACAATTCCAGCCCCAGGCCTTGCACGTGCCATCCGATACTAGATCGAAATACGCAATACTACGTATACTACGCCTGATATAGATCACATATTCCTGTAAGGATATTTCTGGAGAATTGGGTAGGCATGGCACTTTGCTATAAGCCAACCTTGTCTTGTAAATCCGTAAAAACGTAGTACTAGGTACTTACGTGTTCAGATAGTCCGAAGACCTAATTTACTGCCAACATATTTGGGGATCTGATGGGTCGCTTCCCGAAGATTCACCGATGACGTATGACTCGCACTTTATTAATCTGGGATTAATTAGTAGAGAGAGAAAATTAATCTGGGATTAATTACGGAGATATTTTATCTGGGATAAAATATTAATTAAAAAGAGAACGATTAATTTGAAATTAATCGATAAATAATATATTCGATATATTATACGAAATTGGATTTCGACGCGGAATTGAAATTAGATTTTAATTCGGGCGAACGAGTTAATTTAGAATTAATTCGCTAGTGACGTGAATAGTGATTTTGCTATGCATAATTATTTAATTACGTCGCAACAGAAAAATCATTAATTTGGAATTAGCGAACCCGAGCCCGGAAGTGTTTGCGGGTGCACTCACATTTTGAATTTAAGTGCGGCCCACAAGTCACATCAAGCGTCAAATCATTAGTCACATCAAGCGTAAAATCACTTGTCACTTTGAGTGATGTGATAATTTGTCACTTGATTGATTGATGGAAGTGGTTGTTGGCATTAATTGTTTTTGCCTTGACTTTTTGAAAGTTGTAAATGGTATATGTTTAATTGATTTTTGAAATCAATTAAATTAACACAAAAACCAACTTCTTCTCTTTCATTCTTCTCCTCTCTCTCACGCCCAAGGGCCTGTCTTCTTCCTTTATTTTCACTGGTTTCACCGTGAGCCAAGGAGAAGCAATAATAAGTTTTGCGGCAAAATTTCAGGAGTGCTAGCACTCTTTAGGAGTCTTGCGAAGGTGATAGGGAACCGCACCCGTGAGCATGGAATCATCAACCAACGTTTGGAGCTTGATGGATCATCCATGGCCGAATTTGGAGGACACAAAAACTACCTACTGCCGTGAGCCACCTTGGAGGGAGAAAAGATTTTTTGTGTTCGTCGCATCACTCAACCGCTCAATGTAAGTATTCTGCAACTTCCTTGATGTATTCACATAATGTTTCTATGCTTAAAATGATCATTGGGACCTTAGAGAAACCCAACAATGGTATCAGAGCCAGGTTTGAGCATGAAACTTTTTATGGTTAAAATTGGGTAAAATCAATTTGAGCATGATTTGATGAAATTGTTTGATTACGTATGCTTGAATGATGTTTAATTGAAGTTGTGCATTATCAATTTCATGAAAAGTTGATTGAATCAATTTTTTCCCAATTGTGAGGCTTGGACGAATATGAACAATACCCTAATTCATGGTGATTTTTTGTTTTTTGATTCATTGGATGAGTTGAAATCATTTGGGAATGTTGATTGTGGATTTAATTGGATTGAAACCGAATCGGACATAAAAAACCCCAAATTGCCGTGAGTATTGAAGCATGAAAATGGGTTTGATTTTTGATCACAATGTGTTGGAAATGTTTTGATGATAATAAGCATAATTAATTGTACAAATTTGTGTTTTGGAAATGTTAATTTGGGTGATTAATTATGGCATTAAACTTTGAGTAATTAAATTGTGAAATTGGAATTTTGGAATTTAATTATGTTGGGCCAAATTTGGAATTGGGCTTGTAAAGTTGTAATTGGGCTTTAATGGGCTTGGTTGTACCAAGATGGGTTTAGGCTAAATTGGTTGGATCCAATTGGGCCCAAAACTGTATCCATAAAGTCCAATTATGACTTAATGGACCTTTAATATTAATTGGGCCTAATGGGCCTAAATTGGTTTCTAGGCATATAAGGGTGATTCCTTAAATGGGCTTTGGTATTTGGGTTTGACCCATATTGACCAAAAGTCCATGCCTTAAGAAAATAATTAAAATCCCATTGGACTTTAAATTAAATTAACATTGGATGTTAATCATGCTTTGAGACCTGTAACGGTTAGATTTAGAATCTAAGTCATAAAGGTTCGTAATAAAGTGTAATATTTAATTTGGAATTAAATAATGAATTAGTATTAAATACAAATTAAATTATATTTAATGTTGTAGTTTAATTTAATTCAAGAATTCGTACTTTGAGTACTTATTCGCAAAACGAGTTTGACTCGAGCAAAATCAAATCGTTGTTTGAACATTGGATGGTCATTAATATTCAGATTAATTAATTGGATTAGATTGATTGATAACATGCTTGTGTGAATACATGGTTGCGATGCATGAATAATGTATATCAGATGGATATTAGATGGGTGGGGCAATTTTGGAAATTGTTGTAATAAATTTAGAATTTATTAATTGGACCTGCGTGTCCAGCCTATTACCTCCTTACTCTTTGTATTTCTCTTCTCACCTATTCCCCTCAATGTAAATGAGGTTTCTTTAGAAGTGTTATGTAACGGGTAGAAGTAATACTTGTGCTAGCGGGAGAGATGAAAGGGAGAGATTTGTTCTAGGAACAATGTGTTAAAGTATCCATCCGCATATCATTATTATATTTATTTATATGCGCCTTATTATGTGTTTAGAATGCATTTTTAAGGATGTATGATGATGAGACCTTAATAAAGATAATAAATTGGTTGCCAATTGCACGCGAAAAACCCTCACAACATATTAATCGTTTTTCCTTCCATTGAGTGATTCTTACTCAAGATCCAAGACTGGCATTGGTTTGTTGGCCAAAGTCAAGGTCTTTGTCCGTCGAGGATGTGTTTGAAACATGAAAGCTTTGTTCCATATCAGTGTTTTGTCCAAGTTGTGATTTGTTGGCCAAAGTCAATATCACTTCTTGTCCATCGATATTGATTACGAAGCTTTCCAAGGTCAATGGGTTCCGCTTAGCTGGGATCACTAATTTTATTGTGCCAAAGCCAAGGCTTAGTTGATTCAGAGGAAAAATGTTAGGCAATATATTGGATATATTGGCATATATAAGATATATGTTTCGGACTTGGATGTCCACCTACTGGATCTAGGAATTGGATGGGATCCAATTGATCTTAGAGATCTACCTAGTTAATTATCATACAATTTGTTGGCCAAAGTCAAGATTGTGTGTTATTTAACGGGATCCTAGCCCATTAGGAAACAAGGTTTCCCGAGTACTCCACAGAGGGTTAGAGGCTCGCCGAAAAATAGTGGGAGGCAAGTATTAAATTTGCAATATTCGTTTAGTAACTTGCCATACGCGCTCATATCATTTTTCGTCAATATAAATTAATATATTAGTTGGACTAATATTTAATACTTGTTTTAAATAAAACAGTTGGACTGTATTCAAACTATTTCATTTATAGTTGATCATATAATTGGATTATAGTAATTAATATATTTGAATTAACTAATTTCAATTGATAGTTGATTTTATAATTGGATTATAGTAATCAATATAATTGAAGTTAACTAATTTAAATTATAGTTGATTATATAGTTGGACTATAGTAATCATTATATTAAATAGTGCCTAAAATCGTTTATTAAATAGTTGGACTATTAGAATCAAGATACTTGAAAGATTAGTGTTTAAAACATAATCCTGGGTGAAAATGTATTTAAACAGCTTTAAATTTCAAATTGGGAATAAATTTCAGGATAGTCCTGAAAACTAAGAAGTCACTTTATTTGATAAAATAACATCTTAGGCCTAAGCCCGAAGTTAAGCAAAATAGTAGAACATGATATTTGGAATATTCATGTAATGATAACTTTAGTGCTTAATCCATTATGCTTGCCATAAAGACTTCTTAATTTATTAGTCATAACTGAGGATTAGATCCTTATAGTATGATAATGAAATTGAAGGATCTTCATAGATCTATTCTTAGATCTTAGAAGTACTAAAATTGCAATAGTAAACTCTTGGAGAGTTAATGGCTATACTCAAGGAGTCAAAGCCAAAGTTTGTAATAAGGCAAGAAGCGCAAGGCGCACACCTTACTTCGACATTCCAGAAGGCCAAGGCTTGGCCAATGGCTTCTGGGTGTGGAAAATGGGCAAAGACAAAGTTATTATAATCTTCTAGGAAGATAAATGACATATCCTAAGATGTCTGCCTTAATTGTGCCAAACGGGGACACGGAAGCGTGACTGCCGTATGAACAAGGCAGACATGAAGGAAGTGAAGACGGTGCAAGGCTCCGACTTCAAATATGTTTGTCATAAATATGTTCACTACTAGTATTAAAATTGGATTTTAGATACTGGAAATGGTACATAAATATGTACTGTTATGCAGAATCTGCTGTCAGCAGGATGTTGGACAATTATGACCCATAGCGTCACTATTTGTACATATCATGGTATTGTTGTACAAATTAACTATGTGACAAGGAGATTGCACTCTTATCATTTGTGATTAGATCAACTTGATGTATAAATGATGAGAGGTCCTTATGATTTGTTCCTGGATTGAGATGATATGAGACAGTATCAGTCCTCGAAGGATTAATCATTAAATATACCTAGTCAGAGTATTATCGACATTGGACATCGATAATGCGTAAGAGACTAGTATTAAACTTGTGCACGTTGTGAGGGCACAATAGAATAGTTCTCATATATTTGGGTATTGGATACTCATGCAAGTGTAATAGGAGGTTGTGTTTTACCGATGGTATGGAGAACAGCTTCGCTCTGGATAGACCCCTCGGAATTCCATTGGTAGTATAACTATGTGTCTATGGAAGTCCGATATCAGGGTAGGTGTATTTGGTCTTAACTTGAGACTTGCACCGCTAATACTTGCGACAATCAGTATGCTTTAGTTTTGGTCGTCCAGGGCTTTAACCGGTTCTGTGTACGCCTCTACTGGGTATATTGACAATCGTAGTGTATTGGGTGTGATGCCAAGACGGAAGTATCACTCCAGTCATAGTGGAGATGATGTCACGTAGGATACGGAACTAGTGCTCTTAAATACTATCATCGGGATGATATGACTAGGTCATGTTCATCTGATTATAGAGACTACTTACCAGACATCCGACATGTGCTTCATACGGGGCAGACACATTCCAGCCCCAGGCCTACCACGTGACATTCGATACTGGATCGCAATACGCAATACTACGTATACTACGCCTGACATAAATTATATATTCCAGTAAGAATATTTCTGGAGAATTGGGTAGGCACGGTGCTTTGCTAGAAGCCAACCATGTCTTGTAAATCGGTAAGCACGTGGTACGAGGTATGCACGTATTCGGA